>JAECUM010014354.1:0-11614 GCA_016617855.1 Megalonaias nervosa
GGGGGGTAGCGATCTATTGGATACAAATGACCCCAAAAACTTTTTGGGGTAGCGATCTACTGGATACAAACATGGATAATAATCCACCGACCAATTCATCTAAATATTCCTGCAAAATCAGTTACTTTTTTGTTCAGACGCAGTTCATATTGACTGACAAACGAATTCTGATTACATGGTTAAATATGACATGCACATTAAACCACAAATTGTGCAAATTATATAGTCGTGAAGTTGTTTATGTTTAAACTGCATATGTTACCTACTTGGCCTCGTCCCAACATGTGAATATATGATATGTAATACATCGAGTCTGATTTAATTGGTCATCTTTTGAACTGAATTCATCAAGACGAAAGTTGATTGGCTTGTGCAATCAACGGGCGAGAGCGTCAGATAATAATGCCAGGAAAAGAAAAACATTTGAGGATGACACGCTATTATGCATGACCTATATCCAGATAATCAATTCTTGGTTGTATTATGTACTCTTTGAATGTTTCAGTTCATTTCTCTATATAATAACGTAAATCAAACTTGAACTCGAACTTGTTGAATTAAACAGTTACAAATTCAGATGACGTAAGAGATGATTATGGAAAAAGACAAACACAAGTTTGTGAATATTTTTATAATAATCTTGTTGCAGAACTTAACACAAATAGTTTGTATGAATATAGTCAGTTTTTAATACGATGTAATTGTATACCTTCCAAGTTCTCTCAACAAAATTCTTTACCAATAAGTAATGATAACAACAAATCTCGGATCGCTCCGGTGGCCTAAGTGGTTAAAGCGTCCGCCTCGGATGCGGGAGGTCGTGGGTTCGAACCGCGACCGACTCATACCAAAGACTTATAAAATTGGTACTAACAGCTGCCTCGCTATGCGCTCAGCATTAAGAGGTTAGTGTTAGGACTGGTCGGCCTGGTGTCAGGATGATGTGACCGGGTGGGACATCATGCTACATGTCTGCGGCATGGTGCCCATTGCTAGACATCACTATAAACTGCCACACTGCAGACATCGTAGCGATGATTTTAAAAATTTTAAAGATCCAAATCACACACACACACACACACACACACACACGCACACGCACACATCTTTAAAACACGAAAGTTCAGTTAGTGTCAGCCAGGAAATGAACTTTAGTTTTAGTTAGAATTATAGTTTATAGCATACGACGGTAGACGCAGAAATTACGGCCATTTTACAAGTCACTGTTGGTAATTTTTGTACAGGGCATTGTGATACTATGTTACAGTATTCTCAGTTCACCTGAAAGTAAATAACAATGTTTGCAACTGAGAACCATATATAAGTCGTACCCATAACATTTTACAGAAAAATACCCACAATGACTCACAAAAGTGGTCGATTTGCACAGAAACTTTCCTGTCAACTGTCGTCCATCGTAAATTATACTTCGAACTAAAATAAAACATTTATATACCTTCTCAAAATAACTTAGCTCCCATGTTTTCACGGTTTGTAGTTATCAGTGTTAACTCGGTAAGGTCGTTTGTTCCAGCTGATTAGAAGGGCTATGGCAATTAGACGGAGATGGACTTCAAGATTTAGTAAGTATAACAATCATCGATCTTTGAAATCTTTCGTATGGACATATCGTATTGTTCTTGTCCGTTCGTCCGTTAAATGTGTTTAAGTCAGTTTTCATACAATGTTGAGAGTCAGCTTTCTACTTCACAGAAACACACACGGACACACACAGACACTCACACATGCTATAACGTACATACTTATATACTGAAATGCGTAAACATACATATATTGAAAAATACACAAATATGTTCAAAATGAATTGTTGTATCTTGTAATTATTATTTTTCAGTCTAAAATATTGAAAATATAAAATAGAGTAATATTATTTAATCTTAAAACAAAACCTAACAACCCTCATTTAACTACAAACTAAACGTAAAAATATTCAGTTTGATCATTCCTAGCTATGAGTAACACATAAATAAAAAGTTTATATAAATGTCCAACACCTTTGAGTAGTGAAATCGCGTACCTTTGGTGTATTGCATTGATCTGCTAACGTAAATGAATCAAACTATGTAACATCACACGGAATTTCCATATACATTCTTTGTTGAAAAACGATGCTGTCTGAGTCAAATGTTCTTTTTATTCGGAAGAACAATTGCTCCTTGAATTATAATTTGTAAAAGAAAATATGATTTCAAAAGTTATAGGGTGTGCAACTGCACACAATAAATCAACAAGTGTTTGAGACTATATTTTACGCGCAACAAATGAAAAGTGCAAGATTTGAGTCAGAATAAACAAAAATATTCTTTCTCTCTATTTACGTTAAAAAAACCCTCATAAACAGAAACTAAAATGGGTAATGATTTAATATTAAATTTATGAAACTCGCCGAATAATATCCAGCTTTCGCCAGTGCTCACAAGAGCTGTACACTATTAAACTTGTTTCATACATTCAGTATTAAATCATTTTCCATTATCAGTGTGGGGGATGTTTGTGTGTGTGTGTGTGTGTGTGTGTGTGTGTGTGTGTGTGTGTGTGTAGAGAGAGAGGAGAGATAGAGGGATGTAAAAGTAATATTCTTTCACAACCTGGTGTAACGTATGTTTTTCGCTTTAAGTAAATATCGTCAGACGTCTTTTCTTTGGGAGACCCCTTGTCGTGGAGCATCCACAACGGGTGCCTATGACTAGAACAAAATGGAAGATATATCTCTGAGAGTCCCATTGACGTAGATTTTCATTTAAGCATTACACGAAGACAGAAAAGAAGTGATGTCACACGGAGTTAAACAAGTAACTACGACTTACAGGACAATAATAACATTATCAAAATTTTGCGACATTCGCACAACATTAACTGTTGGAACTGCTTGTTGATTTTGTATAAAGACGTGTTTATATCCAAATACATATGTCTCAGGAGGATAACAAATTAAATTAAATTTAAAAAATGGAAAAAGGTTAATAGTAGAATAACCATTTTTTTAACAGAGCGGTAATGACAACTAAAAGATTTCACATCAACGAAAATAATGACGGAACAGAAAATTTATATTTGGCGCTCATGGATAGCTTAACAACGATTCAACGCATATCATTTGATGACATCCGAACATTATATATTGTAATAGAAACATCAGTTCAAATACCTAACATCACAAATTATTTATAACCTATCGAACATAGGGTATACGGTCAGATATATGCCTCAAGAAACGATGTCAAAAATAAAGCTGTGTGAGCATATGGCACTTTACGATGTAAACAAAAGCGAATAAGGATGTTATTCCTTAGTCAACCAGTACCATAGATACTGCAAGAATTATTTACTTGAACAGCAACATTAACGCTACCATTAATACTCTGCAAAAAATGGTTTGAGCAACATACCAATAAAATTAAGGACAACATAAACAGAATAAATGAGAAAACATGTTACTTTCTATGAAAACAACTTACGATTTATCTATCACAGCTTTGAGTGATAAAAATGGAAGATATCCTAATCTTAGGATATACTATTCACAATATTGTACAGCAAGTTATGTGCCGAGATTGAACAATCTGAAAATACAAAATAATATGTCGGAAAAGAGGTTGTTGATTACATCGCCTGGTACACGGTCATCATCATCATCATCATCATCATCGTCATCATCATCAATCCCTTAACCCAAGAGGTCGTTGGGGCACCACGGTTAACTTTATAACCAACTCTCTCCATCTTTCCCTGTTCTCTACTGCCCCTTGGGAATCTCCAAATCCCATGCTTGTCCACTCCTTAATGTTGTCTTCCCACTTCTTTTTCTGTCTGCCTCTTTTTCTGCACCCTCGCACTGTGCCTTGCAAGATTGTTTTTGCAAGTCCAGATGATCTTGAGACATGACCGTACCACTTCATTTTGCGCTTTTTTACAGTGGTGAAGAGGTCTTCATAGGATCGGATGGCTCGTTGGATCCTGTTGTGGACTTCTTCGTTGGTTACATGGTCAATATATAAGATACCCAAGATCTTGCGGTAGCATCTCATTTCAAAGGTTTGAATCCCTCTTTGTAGATCTGATGTGAGCGTCCATGTTTCACAAGCATACAGAAAGATGGATGTGACAATCGAGCGCATCAGTCTTATTTTGGATCCAAAAGCAATGTTGGTATCTTTCCATTTTGGTCTCAACCTTGTTATTGCTGCTGTTGTCTGGGCAATCCTGCAAAGAAGTTCTGGTTTGGAGCCCTCATCAGTGATAATTGATCCCAAGTACTTGAAGCTTGTGACTCTTTCCAGCTTGTGTCCAATGAACCTTTTTCTGCAGTGATGCCAATGGTGTTGTTTGTCATTAGTTTGGTTTTTTCGGCGCTAATCTCCATACCGTGTGCTGTGCAGGTTGTGTCGAGGCGTTCAACCAAGTCAGCCAGTTCTTTCTCATCTCCTGCTAAACCATACATATCATCTGCGAAGCGAAGATTGGTAGATTGTTCTTCCTCCGATGCTGACAGTGCCCTTGTGGTCACGCAAGGCATCCTCCATGATCCTTTCCAGGAAAATGTTGAAGAGTGTAGGTGACAGTATACATCCCTGTCTGACTCCAACTGTTGTTCGAAACCAATCTCCTCTGCTGCCATTGATGAGGACATCATTGGTGGCTTTGTCATAGAGGTGCTCAACAACCTGCACCAGATTTGTGCTTATGTTGTACTTCCTCACAGTTGCCCATAATGCTGCATGCCATACTCTATCAAAGGCCTTTTTGAAATCTATAAAGACGTGGTATAGATTCTGCTGATGCTGAAGGTATTTCTCGCAAAGAAGTCTGAGATTGAAGATTTGTTCTGTAGTGCTCCTTCCTGCTCGGAAGCTTGCCTGCTCTTCAGCAATAATTTTTTCTACTTCAGTCTTTAGTCTGTTGAGAATTATCTTCAGCATGACTTTGCTCGGGTGGCTGATCAAACTGATGGTTCTGTAGTTTTGGCATAGCTGTAAGTTTCCTTTCTTGGGCAGCACGATGATCAAGGATTGAGTCCATGTTGTGGGCCATTCTTTTTGTCTGCCATATCTTGTTGCAGATTGTTGTTAGGACTGTGACTATCTCTTTTCCTCCTGCTTCAATGAGCTCTGCTGGTATGTTGTCAATGCCGGCTGACTTTCCTTTCTTTAGTGACCTAACTGCAATTTCTACTTCTTTACGAAGAATGGGGTTGTCATCAATTTCTTCTGCCTGAGGGCAATTTAGTACTGCTGGATCTCCTTGGGTCTTATGATTGTACAATTCTGAGCAGTATTCCGTCCATCGCTTGAGGATCTCTTGAACTTCTGTAAGGCATTTTCCTGATTTGTCTTGGATGGTGGTAGTTTCCCCTTGTTTATGGGTTGTGAGATCTTTCACCAATTGATATGTAATTTTGCTGTCATTTCTACTCATACTGTCTTCGATTTTGCAGCATTGTCTTTCTATCCAGGATTCCTTTGCCTTTTTCATGCTTTTCCTGATCATGTTGTTTATCTCTTTGCATTTTCTAACTCCTTCATGATCTCTTTTTCCCTTTTTCAGTTCTCTTCTTTTGTGGCATAGTTCAAGGACATCTGTTGTGACCCAAAGTTTCTTTGTTCGACGATATTTGCCAATGATCTCGCTAGCTGTGCTAGTCACAGCTGTGTTGAATGTGGTTGTTAAGGACTCTAGATCGGTGTCATGGCTGTCCAAGGTTATCAAAGGTGCAAATTTACCACCTATCATTGCTGGAAGGCTTCTGCGACTTTTGGATCTTTCAATTTTTCAAGGTCAAATCTGATTCTTGGTTGGTTAAGCTTTTTGATCATTTTCAGGTGGAGTCGAATCGTTGTCATTAATAAATCATGGTCACTTCCAATATCTGCTCCTGGAAAACTTCGTGTTCTGGCGATATTCATTCCTGTGCAGAATCGTTTTTTCACCAAGATGTAGGCAATCTGGTTGTGATGTTGTCCATCTGGACTGTACCAGGTCCATCTTCTAGATGCTTTGTTAGGGTCGAATGTATTGGCTAGCACAAGATTGTTGTAGGCAGCAAACTCCAAGAGCATGAGTCCTCTTTCATTTGTTTCTGCCGTGCAGAAGGGTCAACAGGTGGTTTGCCAGTTTGTCTGTGAATCAACTCCTACCTTTGCATTCCAGTCTCCTTGTACAAACAGAATGTCCTTCTTGGGCAAGTTGTCAATGGCATCTTTTCAGTTGGTTATAAAAATTCTCCAGTTAGTTGTCATCATAGTTAGATGTGGGTGCATAGGCCTGTATGATTGTGATGTTGAAGGGAGTCGCCCTCAGGCGGATGGTAATGAGCCTGCTTAAGACTGGGCAGCAACCCATAATGCTGTTCACAATGCCCTTGTGGACAAGAAATCCAACGCCATGATTGTGTTTGTCCCCTCTTCCGCTGAAATAGAGCTTATGCCCTTCGGCTGTTGTTATTTCGCCAAAGTTTTTCCAGCGCACTTCGCAGAGACCAATAATGTTCCAGTTGCTCCTCTCCAACTCATGTGTAAGTTCTTTCAACTTTCCCACAGCCCTCAGTGTTCTAACGTTCCATGTACCGATGATGATGTTGTCACTCCCACGGATCTTAGTAGTGGGGGTACCAGTCGCATACTTGTCACCTCCGTCCTGGTCATTGTCTATTACAAATAATACACGGTAGTATTGACGAATTAAAAAACAATATAAACGAATGAAAACAAATGTTTCATTGAATTAGACCCAAAGTTTACAACCGAGATAAACGTATTAAAACTGAAGTAAATATAATGATCTTAGCATTAAACGATGTAACTGATGCAGTTAAACTACAACAGACAAAACTATTGAGATTTTCAAACTTAGCACGTAAATAGGTGTATATGGCATTGCGATGCTTGATAGAATTACACCATTGCAAGAGAAAATCGATAAACAAAGAATGATTTGAGGAGTTAACTAAACTAATCACTGTACTATACGGCTTTATGAGTTTTTTTTATTATACTGAGTCAGAAGTATCCACATGGTATCAGATTAATTGCGTACCAAAAGGGAAAAAAAACTTCATAAAATATCGCCAATATCACCTGATTATGTGAAAGGTGTCAGCGAAATAAACAGAAGGCTTGTTATTTTAAATGTTGAAGGCACACTGAAGACCTTGATTTACAGTTATTGATTCATTTGTACTACATCACGTTTTTATGGATCCCAGCTACATACAAATGATGTTTTACAGCAATATTTCATGAAACAATCAGGTTAATGTACAATTTAATGCAACTTCTATGTTGCAAATTGTAAGGTTCCATTTTATAGATAGATTATACATAGGATTAGTGGTGACAGTTAACGTTCCTCATATACAATGAATCATCAAAAGAAGTATAATTACTTTCTTGGAATCAAATAACTACCCTTAGGAAGAAGTCGATATATTGTTTGTTTTGATGTGCAGGGGTTGGGTGAGTGGGCTGGTCGAAAGATGAATGGGGGAGGAATTTTAAAAATTCTAGTGATGATTTTAGATTTAATTTAAACACGGCAACATCATCAGATTTGGTCACCATTAAAATACAGCACGATAAAAGCGTATCGTTGAAAGGGTTAGCCTTCCAAAAAGAACCAAGAGGCATCCTTCTCGTGTGAAACGTATGTTGTAATGTGGTATTTCAGATCGAGAGAAGACTGTCGCCTCATGCTACACCATTGCTAAACATCCATATTAATCTCCAATTAGTTGCAATAAAAGTTTGTCCCTACTGAGCACAGGATTCCTGTTGAACTTAAGTGTCATCCTCTACTACTGATCTAGTACCTCTTAAAAGGAAACTTCCTACTTTTTATAGTGTTTTATGGATGGTCCTTATGGAACCGGATGCAGGGAAGTGTTTGATACAGAGCATGCCGTTCTGGTTGGCGCAGGAATCGGGGTAACTCCAATGGCATCTATACTCCAGAGCGTGTGGTACAAATGCAAGGAGGAAAAGCAAATTTGTCCCAGATGTCAGCATACATGGTTTGGACATGTTCCCGAATCTATGATGAAGCTAAAGAAGGCAAGTATTAATATTCTTTTGCTTTCGCTAAAAATTAAAATTCATAATATTGGTACAAGTTTCTAATTCATTAGTTGAACATACTGTACGGGGAAATTTACTGTTCTTGGACGTTTTTCTTAGAAGGTGTACTTGATTGGACCTTTGCACAGTCCAAAGTGAACCTTTCCCACTGTCACGAATGAAACTAAATTATACTCTTATAAGGTAAAGTATAGCTTATTTTCAAGCCGCCGCAAGCGTCGGAGCAAAATACTATAATTGTTTGATACATATTTATGTAAATCAAGAACGAACGGTATGTATATATTTATTTCTCGCTTACGTTATATGAATTCTGAGGAGAAGTACCGAGTCAGACAACTTCCGCTTGGCTTATGATAAAAATGACGTCGCTGATCAAATTTCAGCTCCACGGTCAAGCAGCGACCCTTTGAAAGTAAGTCGACTTCCGGTTGGCTTATGACACAAATGACGTCGCTGGTCAAATTTCCACTAGGCTGACAACATTTTGAAATACATCACATAAATGAGGAAGGTTCGTTGATTCATGTGTATAGACATTTGTTCTTAGTAATTATTTATCACTTCTTTTTTGATCAGAAAAAAATAGTATAATGGTAATATTGTATGCACTGGGTTGGATGACTGTGACTGGCAAATATGAAATTGTCAAAACTATTACTTGCGTGCAGCATTCCAGACTGTATTGCCCACTGTACGTGCATTAATTTGAACTTCAAATGGATTATACCATGGATGAATCAAATAGCTAAGCAAGAAATTAGTTCTTGTTACATAGGTATGTGTTTCACGTTTACTGCTCCTTTAATGTGGGCGGGATAGGGAATCCAGCTCGAGTTGCTAAATCTTGTACCATGGAAAAGGCTAAATGATTACACAGTATGAAAAGTATGCACAATGTGTGAATCAGTTACGTAATAAGAATAACATTACTTAATCCTAGGATAAGATTTATCCAGCCTGAAGTAAAGCTCAGAATAACTTTGGTGGGCAAGAAAAAAGTTCGATGTTACAAGGATGTGTTAACATAACATCACACGAGACATTCTTTTACTGTGTTAGGGCAAATGATCTCTGAACGTTATCCTAATTATAATTTTAGGTTGACTTCATATGGATAAACCGTGATCAAAGATGTTTCGAGTGGTTTGTCAGTCTCTTGACAAAACTTGAGTTGGAACAGTCCGAAGATCAGGAAGGTTCTTTTGAACACATAATACACATGCGCATGTACATGACGGCAGCCGCCAAAAAGACTGATATGAAGGGAATAGGACTACAGATGGCGCTAGAGCTTATGCACAAGAAGGACAAAAAAGACTTGATCACCGGACTGAAAACGAAAACTGAAGCTGGGAGACCTGACTGGAATAAGGTGATAGGAAACGATTTAATTGACTGAGGGAGATAGTAATAAGCGAGGGAGTGAGGGTGGAAAGGATGGCTGGTCAATAGATAACTACATTAAGGGCGGATAAATAAGTGGAAGATACTGAATTAATTGCAAAATAATATAAAAATGTTGGTATTTTACTTGCTTCGATTACCAAAATCATCATAGATCGTCAGTCTTGTTGAGGTATTGGTTGTTGTCGTTCGTTTTCATCATCATCGTCATCATCATCGTCATCCATTTTATTTTCTTCTTCTTCTCCTATCCTTAATGCATCAATATGCACTGATTAATTAATCAATGTGTTGGTTCTCAAGTTAATACTTTTTGTAGCTAGGAACCATCTATGTATGATGATTTTTTTCTCACATTAATTTGTAATAGTGTTTTCCAGACGAAAACACCCAGGAAAGACATCATGGTCTTTCATCACGTAACCGGTGTCGTTCATCACGTGACCTTTCTACTGCGAGTCTAGTACACACAAAGCAGCAAAACTCTCCAATTTCCGTCATGACATGAACATTCCATCACAATAAAAGGATAACATTAACTGCTGTACATTTAAGTGCTAAACGGAGCATCGGTTGAAGTTAAGAGTCCGGCAACGTTTTGTACTGACTGACCTAGCTCACATGTACAGCCTTCTGTATTCGAGCCCTGCAACCGTCATTATAATTGTTATTGTTTTTAAGGTCATATTCTTGTTATTATTTATGAAGTGCAAATCAGTGTCAGACTTATATGGAGGTTTATATCATCTTTTATGTATGTCTGATTATCATTATCGATTAGTGTGGACTTTATTATTTTACTTCAACATCTATATCATTGCACAAGCTATCTGCAATATACAATTGTGACGGTCTTGCCATTCCCTTGGACGTCTAAACTTATGAAAACCTAACTTTTTACGCCCTATCTTAATGGGAGGAAAAGTCATGTATGTGTTTTGCTATCTGAATGTTACGTCACTATTGACAATATACCATTTTGACTTTCTCCCATCGTTTTCATTTCAAGAATTAAGACAGAAAAAACTTTTTAGTTTGTACCGGTGTTAGATGAAACATTTCACCTGTGGGATCAAAATGGGCTACGTCTCGTGCCATACGCAAACGTTGACCCTCGGGTAAAATGTTTGTACCCTACACCGATGCATTTGAAGGATTCTATTATTTTGTTGAGGAAACAATTTTTATGACATGATTATTTCATATAAATATTCACCCTAACCTGTAGACTGCTGCAGTGGTGATGGCGCTAAGGCATGCAAGCAGTGGTGATGGTGTTGCTGATTTTCACTGCCTGAGAAGTATCCCAAACTGCATATCTGACAAATTATCATTATATTTTGCAGGTATTCACGGAGATTAAAGCTGAGAACAAGGGAAAAGTCAAAGTATTCTATTGTGGAGCACCAGCTCTGGGAAAAGTCATCAAAGAGACTTGTGCAAAATTCAGCTTTGGTTTCTCTAAAGAGAACTTCTAGACATTCATGTATTCTGTATATTTCCTTAAACCACAATCTGTTTTTTTACAGCATTTATGTTGTTATTGACAGCTGAAGGCTATTCTTAATGACAGTTGAAGACTTGCTTATCACAGTTGAAGACTGCTGATTATGACAGTTGAAGACTGTTGCTTATGACAGTTGAAGACTATTATTAATGACAGCTGAAGACTGTTGCCAATGACAGTTGAAGACTGTTGCATATGACAGCTGAAGAAGATTCTTAAAGACAACTGAAGACTATTCTTAATGACAGCTGAGACTATTCTTAATGACAACTGAAGACTATTCTTAACTGTTTGAAGACTATTCTTAATGACAGCTGAAAACTATTCTTAATGACAGTTGAAGACTGTTGTTAATGACAGCTGAAGACTATTCTTAATTACTATTGAAGACTGCTGATTATGACAGTTGGAGACTGTTTCTTATGACAGTTGAAAACTGTTGCTTATGACAGTTGAAGACTGCTGATTATGACAGTTGAACAATATTGTTAAAGACAGTTAAGGGCTGTTGTTTATGACACTAACTAATTATACAACGAATAGCAAGCAATGTCCAGAGTAGAAAAATCAGAATATGTATGTATGTATGTATGTATGTATGTATGTATGT
>JAECUM010014355.1:0-12260 GCA_016617855.1 Megalonaias nervosa
AGAGATAGATTTGGATTTTTAACGTAGCTTTAACAATTTTTCAGTCATATCGCTATGATGTCTGCAGTGTGGCAGTTTATAGTGATGTCTAGCACTGGAGCATCATGCCGCAGACATGTAGCATGATGACCCACCAAGTCACATTATCCTGACACCAGGCTGACCAGTCCAAACACTAACCTCTTAATGCTGAGTGCCAAGTGAGGCAGCTGTTAGTACCATTTTTGTAAGTCTTTGGTATGACTCGACCAGGGTTCGAACCAGTGACCTCCTGCATCCAAGGCAAGTCACAAAGATAAAATATGCATACCCAATTCCTATTTGGGGTCAAAAGTATTACCATTAACTCTTTGAGAATACACTGCAGTTATGTGAGGTGGTAAGTAAGGGAAACAACTATTTGTTCTTAATGCTCTCTCTCTCTCTCTCTCTCTCTCTCTCTCTCTCATTTTCCATGATATCACCTAAGAGTAATGGTGACAGCAAAGTTTCTGCTGGACTCTATGTCTAAATCATTCTTCACAGTTAGGAAGGATTAGTGATAATCTGTTTTAAATATTCTTGAATTAAAGTTAAAACGGGCAGTGCTCAAAAAACTCTTAATGACATTTCCTGATTGAACATATTTTTAAATCACTTGATCAAAATTTTTCCATCATTCCTCATAAGACAATTTCAACAAAGAAATCCATTGTTCCTTTATAAATTTTTAATCACAAATTGTGACCACAGACACAAGTTTTCACTTGAAATGACCAATCCATCAATATACTTCTAAAATAGAGGATGTTCACTTCTTTTTAGAATGACATCTCACATAGCACTTAAGTCGGTCAAATCAAAGGAAGTAATGCAGCTATAACTTTGACAACCAAACTCTTCATTAATTTTAGCAATTAACTGTTGGAATTCTGAGGGGGTGAACTGCACCAGAGCACATGATTATCAATTTACACGAAAGATTCTACAAATAGCAAAAATTTGCTAATTTAGATTTTCTCCATATCTGACCTTGAAGACGGCAGAGGACTTGTTTCAAAAACAGAAACAACATCATGATCATGCATTTTGATGATATGAGATGAATGCATGAAAACTACAATATCAACATTATGCATTCTGATGATATGAGATGAATGCATGCAAACTACAATATCAACATTATGCATTCTGATGATATGAGATAAATGCATGCAAACTACAATATCAACACTATGCATTCTGATGATATGAGATGAATGTATGAAAACTACAATATCAACATTATGCATTCTGATGATATGAGATGAATGCAAGCAAACTACAATATCAACATTATGCATTTTGATGATATGAGATGAATGCACGAACACTACAATATCAACATTATGCATTCTGATGATAGGAGATGAATGCATGCAAACTACAATATCAACATTATGCATTCTGATGATATGAGATGAATGCACGAACACTACAATATCAACATTATGCATTCTGAAGATATGGAATGAAAGCATGAAACTAAAAAGAAGTATAAAGAAATACAATAACCACCTATAAAAATGTCAGTTTAAATATTGCACATATCACAAAGTAAGAAATACAGACATCATAACTAAATGGAAGGTGAAGGGAACAGTACTCATGTAGTTAAATCATCACACAATGTTTCTTGACAGCGGCACAAACAAAAACAGATCAATAGAACCTGTTCATGTATCACCAAAATTAATTAAGCATGAAATATAAATCATGGGAACCAACCTGAGAGAAGGGGTAAAACTCCAAGATCCATGTAAAATATAAATCATGGGAACCAACCTGAGAGAAGGGGTAAAACTCCAAGATCCATGTAAAATATAAATCATGGGAACCAACCTGAGAGAAGGGGTAAAACTCCAAGATCCATGTAAAATATCTTCTACACAAAAACAATATTGTTTATGCATCAGTCATTGAGGATATAGTTACATTTGAATGTGGGCACATTAAACTTTACATATAAAAAAATTAACAGTATAAAACTTTGACATTTTCATTCAATATATGTGCAAATGAATAAATTACCTGGTTACTCAAAGCTACACTCAGCTTGTAAAACCTCACTGGAAATGGACATTTTACTCTGTAATAACAAAACATAAAAAACTGAAGTAAATGTGAATTACTTCATCTAACCAATTAAGTTTAATACATCTAGGTATGGAAAAAGAAACATTTTGAAATGTGTTGTCAACTTCAAAGTCAGAATTAATATGATAAATGAAGCAGTCTTCTATACTAAAAGCTAATACTGTCCCTTACAAACAGTGAACTTGTCCTGTCCAGACTATTTAAAGGTGCATATATTATCTACCAGCAGATAAAGTGCATTCAACTGCAGACAGGATTGACACAGATCTGCTCTCATAATGCACCAGAAGAAGAGGATCTTATTATTTCAACCAAAGAGACCCTGATCTGCTGATATCCTATGTAATGATAAATCTCTATCTACCCATATTCACAGTTGTATATTCATTACATGTAGATTATACAGCTGTTATTTTAGCACAGTAAATTAAAACTAATAACTACAAGCCTTGACAATACAAGAGCTTAGATACTCTGGAACAGTATATGAACATTAAATCCAGTCAATGTATACTATAAAGCTGATGAAGGTAGATGTAGAAATTGTTGTACAAACTGGCCATTTTTTAAAGTCACTGTGGGTAATTTTCTTATCTCTATTATGACTGGCATTAGACTTCTTTGCAAAACTTTTCATTGCTATAGGGATGAACTAGTAAAATTATAACAATGTACCAACTTTACTCACAATGCCTTACAAAAAATGACCTGCTCAAAGTAACTGTGCTTCATGGTGTCAAGGTTTGTAGTTATAATTTTTAATTTGATGAAGTATTTCTTCACAAAAAAAGAATGGTATACCTATCAGACCTGGCTTAAATGGACTTTAATACATTTCTGTCCTAATATCCCAAGTATGCATTTAAGACCATGGTGTTGAAAATAATATGAGATCAATACTAGGTACAGTAAGTAATGTATATGGAGTTTTTAAATGGATATACTTGAACACATATTACCTTAAGTAGACTTCTATTTCAACTTCAACATCAGCAGGAACAGTATCTGCTTTAAATTTTGCCTTACATTCAACTGAAAATAAAAAGCAACCAAATAATAAATATGTTCATAAATAGATTATCAAACTTTGGTTGTCGCTAAGTATATATTCAGCTTTAGAGATACAATTTTTTTTTACCCCCATTCAGACAAAATATCAAATCTGATTCACTGATAAATCTGCTCCATAAGAGGCCCATTTGGGGCGATATCACTCACCTGGCTTACATAAATCAACAGTTAAACATTTCACTAAGCTTACTGTATTTACCGTATATGTTGGGACACCATAAATTAATTTTGAAAGTAATTGTTTTGTGCACTGTATGTTCTGGGACGCATCATTTTCTCTAGTTGTAAGTTGAAGGATACCTTTGAAATCATTCTAAAATTACATGTCAGAAAATGCACTCCAACTGAAATTTTATTTTAAAAAATATAAAACTATACTTGAGATAAAACTTTTTAATCCACTGCAGCAGCATCTCATTAACACAACCCTTCTCCTGCACATGTACGATCCATTCTTTCAGTGCATGAACATTTATTTAGCTTTCTCATATTGTGAAAAATTATCATCAGAGGCAACACATCACCTAAAACAGAAACTACAAGGACTAAAGTCAGATTTTTTTCAAATCTGCACTAGTCATGATAATCCTCACTCTTTTGACCCCATCTTATCATCAGTCCATCCAGGAATGAGACCAAAGTACATGAGAATTTCGTCCATGTTAATGATCATACTGTCAGCTAAATGATCTGCTTCTCTTCTGCCCTTCACAAATTCATTAAATGATTTTATTTTCTCCAAATCTTCTGGGCGACGCAGGGTCATCAATGTCTGTGCATGAAGCATTATACTGCATCACTGTAAAAATTATTCCACTGTTTCAATTTATTTTCAAAATTCCCATGAATACAGGTGAAAAGGAATCAAAGTTAGCTTCTATAACTCAGCTGTCTTTGTAAATAAAAAATTTTTTTTTTAAAAATCGGCACATTTAAAAAAAATCCAAAGTTGGCTTCCAAGGTCAGCTTGCTTTGCAATAAAATAACCTTTGTATTGATATCCTTTAAAAAAAAAGAAAAACCAGCTTCAAAATATCCAAAGTTACTTCCAAAGTCCGCTTGCTTTGTAATAAAAATAACCTTGTCTTTGATGTCCTGTTGGTAAGTTCAAATAATGAGTTTACTGCTTGCTGCCAGTTGTGTTGATTCACCACCCAGGCTTCTATGTGCTTGGCATTTGTAGTTATAATTAATACAAACGGGCATTGATGGCTTTGGGTAAATAGCATACACAGCAATAACTTGCTTTAATGATACTTTTGTAACCTATGCTAGCGAAAAGATTGTCACTTGCACTCAAGTGAATGTATTTTCAAATAATGATTTTAACTGCAAGATACTGTCTATCATTGACCTGGATATAATTCAATCACTGGTTATTTTGCACTTAACACCGGGTCATGTGTGAATGGCGGTTGTCTTCAAGATATCGGGTGATTATTTCCCTCTCATTTGCAATTTTGTTGAATCTAGTTTTCAGTCGGATAAGATATTCAGACCTTTGAGCACAACCAAACACAATTTGTTTCTCAATGGTCATGTCAATAAACAACGTATCATGTGTTATTGGGCGAAAGCGATACACGCTAGAGTATAGAAGACTGTGCTACATACCAGTATATGGAATTCGTGGATATATTTTATTCTTTAATGATCATGATGAATAAAATGGAATAAATGATAACAATACAAGGTTAATTTCTTTCTTTTTATTATCAGATAAGCGTTTTTGTTTATCTATTTTATTAGAACATGCGGGGGGGGGGTGCAAATTCAATACAAATTTATTTTGTTTCTTAAGTCTTGGGACAGATGACCCAGGTGAAACTTTTTTCTGGGATTATTAATTATTTTATCGTGTCATGGTAAATACTGCAGTAAGAACAAAACCCTAGACAAACTATCTCCCAAACTTTATATCATGTCAATTTTACTAATGTTACAATAGCTTGACACTAAAAAAAAACTTACAAAGCAACAATAATAATTTAATAACTAATATGCAGAGTCTTATAATCAAACTCATCCGAGATCTTGATGATATAAACTACCAAGCATTACTGATATTGGATGAGAAATGCAGTCTCTCATTAACAGGTGTAGATCTCACTCATGTGAGAACTAAGACAATGACGATTTAAGCTTATTTACCAAGCTGGAGCAAAATCCAACTGAAATTCAGTCTCCATATAGGTAACAAATTCAGTGCCAGATTGGTAACAAGGTCAGTCAAACAGATACAAGATTACTTCATAAACATGCATAGATCTTGCTCATAATCAAATCCACCCAATACCTCAATCATACGATGCTATTTAAGAAGTTTGATCCAAAATACTGAACCTAGGAGTTTTAAAACTGTAGATATAAGATACACATAAGTGAGCCAAACCCCCAACAACACCACCACCAGTCCCACTGACAGGTTCAGGCTGTGTTTCTGAGTAGGGGATAATCATCAAACTATTGATAGATATTCACACTATAATTTCAGAATTCAGAAATCTTAACCCAATCCATCCTGCCTGCTACCCCTCCTCACAAGTGTTTCACTTGCAGAAACAGGCCAAGAATCCTTTTCTTTACATTGCAATTCATTTTGGGATCAGCTGCATGATTGTGTCAAGCAGAACATCTGTAACGGATAAGACTTTAAGGCTAGGGTTTTGGTGTACCCTGCAACCTCTTATCAAGCATCTGAGGTGGATCTGGGTAATGCAGCAAACAAGTAGCTGGTGGCCTGATTTAAAATTAGTTTTGATCACTTTTGAGAGGTGAATCTGGGTAACATTCAAGAATGAATGTCAAATTATCTGGCAGAGGAGTGTAGTGGTTGAGGCATAAAAGGCCATTTACTAACCGGCCTTGCTGTTCTGGACAACAAGATGCATCTGGCTGACATTTAGGGGCATAAATGTCAAAGTAAGGGGAAAGCATTTAGTTGCCTAGAATTACAAGTTCACTTACTAACCAGCTGATTTGGACATTTTAGTCTAAAGGTATGTGTCCCTGACTGTCAGACAGACAATCTGGGTTCAATTCCAAACTGCCTCCTCCCATACAGGTTAAATCCTCTATCTGCTCTCCTTACCCAATGGGACAATAGACTGCATCTCAATACTGAAGACACATGGTTCAATGCTGTTTGTACTCCACAAGGCTTTGGCTTTTTCTACACAAACTGGATCAAGGCCAGGTTCTGGTTCAGGAGCATCATTCTGAAAAGTCAATTTAAATACCATAAAGATAAGAATGTACAGAAAAACAAATCCACAACCTTTGACAAATTTAACACAAACTTCTGAATTGTGAAGAAACAAAGAAAACAATCATCAATTTTCACTTTTTGTGTAACAGAATACTGTTGTAAGACATAATTGTGCATCCCTCTATCATTATAGTAGTAGAATGAAAATGGAAGTAACTTTTACAAATAGCTCATTTGCTTACAAAAATACACAAACAAGAACTGCCAATAATTAATTATGGATCATCTGGAAAATGCTTGTGAATCTGCTGTCACCAGAACGAAGGATGCTTTTACTCTTGATATCCTAATTACTTGCTTATGAGTCAAGTCAAAACTGTAAAGAACAAAGATCCTGATGGGGCATCACATCACGGACCTGATCACAGTCTATGTCATTTGTTCTACTGATTACTCTGAACAAACTGCACAGTCTCAGATCTGCCGACACTTTATGCAATGGCAGATCTGGGTCTGTGCAGTCAGCAGTTGGACTCTTCTTATAACCAAGTATATACAGCAGTCCAATTTATGGTTCCAGATTATTTAACCTATAAAATAGTCTAGGTCATTTAAGCACTATAGTCATTATTAATTGGTGCATTGCAAATGGCCCGTTTAAGACCCATTAGCACCATGACATTGCAAGGAAAGAAAAATTGCAAATCTCTTCGATACAACTTTAAGTAAGATATGGAATATTTACGTTAGCAGTATCTATCATCTGACTCATCAACACAGAAGACAGAAACTATTAGTTCTTTCAAGATAGGCATGCAATTGATCTAATTTACTTCCTATAGTAATAAACAAAATTTTAGTTTTAACATAAAGAAAACTACTAAATACAGGGAATTCAACCATATTGTGACAGTGCATATTTGCAACAAAAAAATTACATTGTATGTGTATTTTAAACCTGATAGTGAATGCATTTTATCTATGTGTAAATTATGATTCTTTTAACAATTAAACTGTTAAAATTAAAAAGTGCTACAGTGAAACCTGTCTTGAAAGACCACTGCTATGTGAGACCACTTGCCTTGAGAGACCATATTCTCAACACACAAATTTAATGATTATATAGCATTGTGACCTGTTTTGAGAGACCACCTGTCTTGAGAGACCATAATTTTATGGCAGAAAGGGTGGTCTTTCAAGACAGGTTCTACTGTAATAACAAATTCTAGTTGAGACAATGCTTTATTATTTGAAAAAACTCCAGAATTGCATGTCCCCCCTCCTCTCTCTCTCTCTCTCTCACACACACACACATACACACACACATACACCTCAACTTTATTGCTCAGGCCAACTGCTCCTGTGGCCTAGTGGTTAGAGTGTCCACCTTGGATGCAGGAGGTCGCTGGTTCGAACCCTGGCTGAGTCATACCAAAGACTTATAAAAATGGTACTAAAAGCTGCCTCAATAGATGCTCAGCATTAAGAGGTTAGTGTTAGGACTGGTCGGCCTGGTGTCAGGATAACGTGACTGGGTGGGACAGAATGCAGCATGATGCCCCAGTGCTAGACATCACTATAAACTGCCATACTGCAGACATCATAGTGATATGACTGAAAAATTGTTAAAGCTATGTTAAAAATCCAAATTCACACCAAATCACACATTGCTCAGGCCCCTCTATTATAATGCTTTATTCAACATTCTAAGCAAGAAAAAATGTTATTCTAAACTAAGAATTATTATTCAAAATTGGCAAATGGAGCCTTCTGATTCGTCAGAATATTTCAGAGTAAGATTTGGAGTTGAGTCAAGTTTTATGATGGAGAGGTCAAGACTGCATCAAGGGTCCATATGTTTCTTTGTTTATTGGATAGGGATGCAGTCTATCTGCAGGCACATATTGGCCGGGCCAGCTAACACTACCAAATCAGACTGATGGACATCTGATTGGATATTTCATTAAGTCAATCCCAGCCAATTAACTTACAACTTTTACATTGCTGATGACAATGATGCCTTTACCAATGACATCCCTGCCATGAAGGTGTTATGCACTGCCATTTGCTATGTAGGTGAGATATAAAGTAATAAAAACTCTGATCCACATATATATATAATTGAAGAATATGTTGTAAGGAAGCACCTGCCCAATCTAACACAATATTGACAGCTATTTATGTGACAAAAACATCTCTTAAGGTAGTCCAGTTCTGTAAATTTTACACTTATCTTGCAGCTCAAAATGACATAATCATTCAATTATGCATCATCAATATTAGGTAACTGTTTACATAGGTATACTGTAGCACTATGAACTCCTGTAGAGACTGGACATAAAATGATGTGGTTGTGACTCTATCTTATTAAGGAACAAAAAACTAATCATGACAGTCTTGTGAAAGAAAATGATAAAGTCAATGAAAGAGTATACAAAACCTTCAGATATCTTTAGCGATTTGAGCTAGAGGCTTTTGCTGCAGGAAACCAATGTGATCTCAATAACTGTGCTATACTGAAAATAATTAATGCACCAACATGCTCTTTTCTTTCTGTATTTGACAAGAGCGGTCTACAATCTTCAACCTAATAAATTTTACAAAATTTTTAATACTTGTTATTATTTTATGGATAACTACAGACTGGGTTATTTTCCCCTCAATTTTCTATGTAATTACCCATCACATTCCATGTAATTACACTTTAATAGGGTTAGATATTCACCTAAGCATAGTACAAGAAAATGCACATCATCCTACACATTTTGTTATTGATTTTGGATTGCATAAACCCTTTGCTATATATAAACAAAACAATTTTTAAAAAGTTAAATATTCCAACTTTCTAAAAGCAATCATCCTTAATTTCACATATGAATGAAAATCATGGTCAGATGGCACTGACTGAATATTTTGCCCATTAAACAAACTTGCTCCAGACTTTTTACTATGGGAGACAGGAAGCATTAGCTTTCCCAAAAACTTGACAGCTCCAATATATTCAATTCATTGTTTGATTCAGAAAGAAATATATACTGTTTTAAATTTTAATGGCAGGAGGTGAGAGAAGTACATTAGGTAATCTGTTTGAAGCAGGAATATTTTTTTCAAGCTGAACAGGTGTGGGATAAATTTAATGTGGGGTTTTTAGTTAGTCTTATTTTTGTTCTTGCAATTGATGAGTGTAATTCCATTTCTAGGACTATGGAAATCCCTAAATCATAACATATCAGTGTACAGATTGGATCAAATTTTGCAAAAGTTAAACCACATGCCTATGTCTAGTCACATACATGCACTTTTGTATGATGCAACTAATGCAAGGCAGTTTCCTGGTGGCTGGCTGAAACAGAAAAGAATCTACTTTCTTTAGCATGCCACAAGGCCTGGAATAATATTAAGTGCTTTCAAATTTTTTCATACATCAACAGATATTTCAACTACTTTACTGTGTTTTTGACATCTGATAAGCTATTAAACTGAAATGTGAATTTTTTCAACATGATATGTAAACAGGCACTATTAGTACCATGCTTGTACGCATTTTAGGCACTGGACCATTTCATGAGGCTATATGTTATTCTCTATTTTTGTGTCTAGGGTCATTCATGACATTGTACATTTTTCTCTTTTTATGTGTCTAGGAAAATAGGATAATATCTGCAAGCTGAAGTACAAAAAATTTTGGAAAATTCTGTTCTATTTTTGACTTTGAGATAACTTGCATGATGACAAAGAGTGAATTCAAATAGTTAGTCAGACATGTAATTAAACAGATTAGTACCATCACAAGTTGTCTCCCTTACACATCTAATGAATGCTACAAGCCTAATGACTTTTTACAGCATTCCCTTACACAGATTCTATGCATTTAAGAATTAAAATAAATATGACATTTTGAAATTTCCAAATGCAACAGACATTGACAGATAGTCTAGTAAATATGCATGCCAAAACACAAGTCTTATTAGCATACACAAAACATACACATATATTAATTTCATTCTGGTCTGTGATTGACTGTCTTAGCCAACTGAAACTGCTGTTAAAAACAAACAAAACAAATGCCAACATTTTCATGAGACAACAATTTAGTTCTGTTTGACCAGTGTTGCCCCATACTATTAGTCAGGGCATAGGGCTTATTGCCTGCCTGGGCATTTTAAACATGGCAAGGTCTCTTTTGAGGGTACATCTTTATACTGGTGCATTTAAGATATGTGCAATGCCAGTGAAAAGCTGGTGTAAATGATGACAATTTGATGCCCAAACAACACTATCATATGCAATGTATTACGCCTCTGGATATTAAAGACGGGTAACCCTAGGGACACACCCTTGACAGGGCTGGGCAGGACACAGGGAGGGTACAGTGCAGCTTCCTCTTAAAACAGGCTTGGGACAACACCACTGACCTAAATACACTATCCTTCTATTTCATCACTGGAATAAATAGGATCACATGCAAACCAATGTTAAAATAAGCTTTCATGCAAACTGATTTTGTTTCTATGCATGAAGGTTCACTTTGCAAAATATGCAGTATGGTTGGCAAGAATAATAATGTTTCTAATACATATGGACCAGATAGAAAAATTTGAGTCTAACTGACTTGTGTATGGACCAGATAAAAAAATCAAAGTCTAATTGACTTGTGTATGGACCAGATAGAAAAATCAAAGTCTAATTGACTTGTGTATGGACCAGATAGAAAAATCAAAGTCTAATTGATTTGTGTATGGACCAGATAGAAAAATCAAAGTCTAATTGACTTGTGTATGGACCAGATAGAACAATCAAAGTCTAATTGACTTGTGTATGGACCAGATAGAACAATCAGTCTAATTGACTTGTGTATGGACCAGATAGAAAAATCAAAGTCTAATTGACTTGTGTATGGACCAGATAGAACAATCAAAGTCTAATTGACTTGTGTATGGACCAGATAAAAAAATCAGTCTAATTGACTTGTGTATGGACCAGATAGAAAAATCAAAGTCTAATTGACTTGTGTATGAACCAGATAGAACAATCAAAGTCTAATTGACTTGTGTATGGACCAGATAAAAAAATCAGTCTAATTGACTTGTGTATGGACCAGATAGAACAATCAAAGTCTAATTGACTTGTGTATGGACCAGATAGAACAATCAGTCTAATTGACTTGTGTATGGACCAGATAAAAAAATCAAAGTTATATTGACTTGTGTATGGACCAGATAAAAAAATCAAAGTCTAATTGACTTGTGTATGGACCAGATAAAAAAATCAAAGTCTAATTGACTTGTGTATGGACCAGATAAAAAATCAAAGTCTAACTGACTTGTGTATGGACCAGATAAAAAAATCAAAGTCTAACTGACTTGTGCAAGGGACTTGTAAAGTTTCATCTCACATACACTGGGAGGATTTTACTACAGTAGAACCTGTCTCAAAAGGACATGCCTTCTGACAAAAATGGTCTTTCAAAATAGATAATCTTTCATGTGTTGCATATACAGTAGTCCCCCTCTTGAATGGCCCCCCTGACCAGCGGCCACCCGCTCCTTATGGCCAGAATCCGACGGCACTGACGAATTTGTGTTCAAAAGTACCCCTCACGAAAGGCCACCCCACTAACGCGACCAGCGGCCAGCATATTAATGCAAAAATATAAAATTTACCACTCACAAGCAGCCGCATTTTATTTTGTAATATGTATCCAGAACCAATTTTATTCATAACATGTGTTAAGTAATCCGATTTCTGTTTCCCCATGTCAGGTTTTTGTTCCTGAAAGAAGTGTTGACTAAAGTACATGTACCACTAAGGTTAATATTATATCATTTACGCTTCACGAGAAGCCACATTTATTCCATAAAGCCGA
>JAECUM010014356.1:0-34562 GCA_016617855.1 Megalonaias nervosa
CTCTTGTGTGACTGTGCCAAGGAGTGTAGAGACTCTAAGAACATTACACACTGCCCCTACGATTTCACCTCTTGATCACCACAAATGTTGTACAGAGACTTGTTCATGTTCCACTATGATCGTTTTGATGTGTCTTATATTCATGTACTTAACCATTTGGCTTTTATGTATTTTTGTCTTTCGTGTTGTTCACAATTAAAGATAACAATAAACTTGTCCTGAAAAAAGTATAAAAACTCTTGTCTTGTCTGTCTTCGTGTCAAAAGTGACATTTCTTACACTACTATGGCTACCTCTACTATCTCTGCTCCCTCTTCTTCCAATGTCAAAGTCATTGACGAACACGTAGATCGGACTAGTTGGGAGGCTTTGTATCTTCGCCATCCCTTTAACATGCTCATTGCCGGACCGAGCGGTTCCGGCAAAACCGAATTTGTCAAACGTTTGATCGGACATAAACATCATTTGATCGATCGTCCACCTCAACGCATCGTGTGGTGTTACAAAGAGTGGCAATCCGAGTACAGCCTTCTGAGAGAAAGTCAAGGCGATTCCATCGTGTTTGTGGAAGGCATTCCTAGCAATGACGACGGGATCGTGTCTGACCCTAGTCAAACTCATTTGGTTATTTTTGACGACATGTTAGGAGAAGACGAAGAAGAAATTAAACTCTGGTTTACGCGCAAAGGGCATCATGGTAATGCCAGTGTCATTTACATCACCCAAAATTTGTTTCAACAAAGTAAAGCCCATCGTACCATCCGTCTCAATGCTCATTACGTGGTGTCGTTTAAAAGTCCTAGAGATAAATCGCATGTACAAGTCTTAGCCAAACAGTTAGGAACGCCTTGGCTGACTCATGCGTACGACGATGCCACTCAAACCCCACACGCTTATTTACTCGTGGATTTAAAACCAACCACTCCCGATTATTTGCGATTTCGTACCCATCTGTTTCAGCACTGGTGCGAGGACGGAGGGCCTGTCGTGTACAATTGCCCTTCGTCGACTTAACAACAAACACAATCACCAAAAAAGTCTATAAAAACCTCGGTCACTTTAGCTCTGTCTCACACATCGTCAACATGACGTCCCTTCAGTCTCATCTTCCCATCAAATTGATTCGTGCCTTGTACGGTATCAGTCGCGAAAAAAATCCACAAATACGTGCTCTTGTCTTAGAAGCTAGTCTCAAAGAAGTCTTACGATGGTTTACGGTGACAGCACGTCAATTACTGCAAGGCATCATTCACATTCCACATCAAACCAAACGTTTTTTTTTTTCGAGAGAAACAAAGTAGCCTTGACGCATCTAGCCGATCCTCGCATTGACACTCAAACCAAAAAGCAAATCATTTTGAAACCTGGAGGAAGCGGTTCTCTAGGAGGTGTCATCATTCGTTCCCTCTTAAAATAGGATCCTAATGCTCCCAAAGTCGTCCCCAAGAAAAACGCCATACCCAAACGTACCCAGAATAAAAAGAAAAAGAGCAAAGGTGTCAAGACCAGGTCACAGACTCAGAAAAAGAAAAAGAAAAACAGCTTCTACCCACAAGAGAGCGTCTCCAAAAACTTCTCCTCCAGTGGTGACACCCTCTTCCTCTTTAGCGGCAGTGGCCGCTGCTTACAAAGTACCTGCCCCCAAATTCAAAGTACAAGAGAGAACGGGTGTGTTACAGAGTTTACTGGATTTGTCCAAGCAAGAACTATCCCGATTTAGTTCGTTGGGAACTCCTCCACGACGTGTGTTGCCTGTCATCAGGTTGATACGACGTAAAGACAATCAGTGGCGACGCATTCCAGTATAAAGAAGACCTGAGGCAAACAATCCGGAACAGTGTTTTTGTGCTGCTAAACGCCCAAAGTTGTCCCCTCCAAGAAGTGCACACCGTTACCATCGTGTTCCTTCTTCGGTCCAAAAAGGAAAAGGAAAACGAAAAAGAGAGTCACGTCACCCTAAAAAGCGCTTAGCCAAACATTGACGTCACCCCCAGAAGAGACACACTCGTCCAAAGAAAAAAAGGAGCATCCAAAGGGGAGGATTTTCTACGGTACTTCTCAAAGGGATTGATTTTACAAGATTCTACCCTAAAAAGATATAAAAGGACATATGTCGAGCCATGGATGTCAGTGTATGTTGTACACCAAAAGATGTCTCCTCATTGTCGTTCTCCTGTCAGGAAAGGAAAAAGAAAAAGAAAAAGACAGTTTCGTCATCCGAAAAAACGCTTAGTCAAATATAGACGTCACCCCCAGAAAAGACACACTCGTCCAAAGAAAAAGAGGAGCCACCAAAGAGGAGGATTCTTTGGCGATTTTGGAAAACACATCGTCACCTTTATGACGAAGCGATAGTCCCCAGAAAAGGATTAAAGAGAAGTCATCGACGATAGTGTATTTTTTGCTGTGTGCCACGGAACCAATGAACCAACCGAGAAAGATGACACCCCAAAAAAGACATATCTCTTCTACCTCCAAAGGAAAGAAAAGGAAAGGACTGCCACTTCGTTTAGTCAAACATTGGGACATGTTGTCCGTCCTGTCCAAAGCTCCTCCACCCATGCGAAAAAACTCATTCAAACTGCCTCCAGAGATGTCATCGATACCGTGAGCGAATGTTGTCTGAATGTCTTGAAAGGCACAATACCTTTGACTAAACATCAGAACAAATGCTTAGCCAAACATCGACACCTTCTTTTCCAAATGGTCCAAAAGAAAATACCCATTCGTCAAAAGAAAAAGATGTTGGTGCAACGCGGAGGAATTACCATTTTACCCCTATTAGGACCTTGCTGGGAACGATAGGAACACCTATTCTGAAAGGAGTATTGGGAACAATGTCAAGAATCCTGGGAGGATGAAGATAAAAGGTCAAGAAGATAAAAGGGACCTCTGAAATCAAAAGATCTCAGACGTGATCCTTGAAATCCAATGGAAGGACGAAAACTGGCTTTAGTGCCTTACAAACGATGGATGGAATACCATGGTTGGCAAGAACAACGAACGCCGCATTTACCTCCTAATCCTCATTTGACCGAAATGTCCCAGTTACAACACGAATTACAATCATTGATGGATCTCAGCGATTTGTCAGAAACGGAAATATCTCAACGGTACGGTCAGTTGTTGCAACGACTGCAACTCTTTCACCAGAAAGCTTTAGACGAAACAGCTCTACTCACTCTGAAAGATTGTAAGGCTCTGATGAAAAGTTCAGCAACACCGCCACTACCACCTCCAGCGGTCAAGACAGATGCAGCCCCACGGTTGCCTGAGGAAGAAGAGGCAAGAGAAGTCTTTGATACACCGTCAGCAGCTCCCATCCCTAGTAAGATTGCAGCGTCCTTGTTGACCCCTTCCCCTACACCGCAACGCGAAGAACTTAAAGCTTGGGTTAAAAAGATGATGTCCACTCCACCTTCGACAGAAGTGAAAAAGAAAGAAGGGAAAGCAGAAGTGAAAAAAGAAAAGAAGACCAAAGCCATTCCATTACCACCACCACCATCACCACAGCCACTACCACTGAAACTACCTTCGACGTCTACTCCTGTGGCACATCGGACACGTAAAGCAGTTTCTAAACCACTTCAGAGTACCATCAGCGAAGAGTGGATCACTTATTAAAAAAAATGGAGAAGGTGTTAGCCAGCATTTACTACGATCCATCCCATCCTGCAGGTTACGGAGGAGTTCAGAAATTGTATCGTGCTGCCAAAACTCGATTGAAAAGTGTTCGTTTACTTCAAGTGCAACGCTGGTTACACAAACCCATTCCACGAAAATTTTCCAGAAGTCGCACCCGAGTGGAGGGTATCGATCATCAATGGAAAGCAGATTTAGACGATGTCTCTCATTTGGCCACCTACAATCGTGGTTACAAATATTTGTTTCGTGTGATCGACGTCTTTTCCAAATTTGCTTGGGTCGTGCCATTGACTTCCAAATCGAGCACTGAGTTAGTGCGAGCCCTCAAACTGGTGTTGAAACAAAGCGGGCGTCACCCTCTTCGATGGCAAACTGACAAAGGCACCGAATTTCTGAACCAAACTTTCCAAAAAGAATTGAAGAACGTGACATACATTTTTTCACCACCAAGAATCCCGAAACCAAAGCCAGCATCGTGGAACGTTTTCAACGCACCTTGAAAGAACGCATGAAATATTTTACGCATCAACACACTCTCAAGTACATCGACGTTTTGCCACACCTCGTCCAAGCTTACAACTAATCTTACCATCGGAGCATCGGACGTGCCCCCAAGAAGTGACTCCCGAGAACGAAGTGACCGTCTTCGAGCGCCTGTTTGGTACGTCCCCGACAGTGGCTGTCCCCAAGAAAGGTGACGTGTTGGCAGCAGGAGATTGGGTGCGCATTGGCAAAACCAAACGCACTTTCGACAAAGGTTACTTACCCAACTGGACCACCGAATTGTTTCGTGTCACTGGACGTGTGAGTGGCCGTCATCCTGCCGTCTATAAATTGGAAGACATGAACGGGGAAGTGTTAAAAGGAACGTTTTACTTGCCCGAATTACAACGTGTGACCAAAAAAGAAGACGACGTGTACGAGATCGAAAGTATTCTCGATCGAAGAACCCGAAAAGTGGGAAAACGACATGTCAAAGAAGTCAAAGTACGTTGGAAAGGAAATCCTTTCTGTTTTGACTCTTGGATCGAAGCTTCGCAAATCATCGACTATAAAAAGAAGTGACCATCATGCCCTTCAACACAGCCTCAGCTACTGCAGTGACCACTCCGTCGCCCAGTTCTTCTCTGCAAGATCTACAAAGTAACCCTTGTGGGTGTGGTGTGGAGAACGTGTGCCTAAAACGCAAATCGTCTTTTTCTGCCAAATCTTTGTGGTGTATTGTGTCATCGGTGCTGCCATTGCCAATTTGAAATTGCAACAAGGAGACAAACAATTGTGGACCATTTTACTCAGCAGTTGCATTGGCTACCTTCTTCCCAATCCGTCTCTGAAATATTCCTCTAACGGGAACAACAACAACGGGAGTCTTGCGTCCAACGTCAGTCCCCCTTCCAACAGTCACCCTAACCATCCTCTTTTAGACACTCCTCTGACTTCCAGTGACTCCTCGGACACTAGAACTCTGGAATTATGAACAACCAATTTTACTTAACGTTACCCAGTAACAGTTCCATGGAGGTGTTTCCCAATAACACTTTGTGCTGTTACACGGCCAAATTACCTCAGGCCATTCAGTTGGATCACGAAGCCCATTGGGAAGTGGCTTTAGTGGAAATGATTCACCCTACACAAAGCAAAAGCATCGTCGAAAATCAAAACACTTTTTTGGTAGAAGTTCATGACAAGCAAGTGCAACAACACTTGGAGGAACGTAGCAGTGTAGCTGACTCTATGAAATCACAAGACCCCAAAACTAAACGAACCACTTATCGGTTGAAAATTCCCTCAGTCTATTATTTTAGTGGTCAGCATTTGGTGAACGCTATTGCTGACAGGTTCAATAACGTGTTTGGTAAAGTCTTGGAGAAAACCAGAAAAAGTGTCACGATCGAATACCATCAAAATATCTCGTCGCCTACTAATCAAATTTTCAGAGGACAAAGTATTGGCCATTACATTTTGTCCTGAAATGTATGACATTTTGGGTGGAGACCCCAAGTTGATGAAGATTGCAAACGAAATACCAGCCGTGACTGGTAACTCGGATTTTCGGAAATATTTTAAATTCCCTGTAGAAATGAACCAAGGACTGAATTTGATTTTTGTGTACTCCGATGTGGCGGAGTACAACGTGGTGGGACACACCTCCGTACTGTTACTGCGTGTCATTCCTTTCAAAGTGGATTCTGCCACGAATGTTGACGAGGAAGGTGGAAACACCTATCACGTTCACCGCGAATTTGTAGATCCTCACTATTTGCCCGTCAGTAAGTCGTATTTCGACACTGTCAACATTACTATAAAAAGAGATCTGGGACAAAATATTCTATTCACCAAAGGGAAAGTCACAGTGAAACTCCATTGTCGAAAACGATTACTCTAACCCTTTGTCAGTCATGTATCCTGTGTACCAAGGAGTCGCTCGACAGCGAGGACATGGTTTAGGTGATATGCTAAAATCAGCCTTTCGTTCGGTGGCCCCCTTTTTGAAACCGATGGTGACACGGGGATTGCACGCCTTGAAAGATGCCGCGTTGACGCAAGGTAAAGAATTTCTCCAAAATGTCATCATTGATAAACAAAATCCTAAAGAAGCTTTGTTGAGAGCAGGCAAAAATGTCTTGCTTCAAACGGGTAAAGACATTTTGGGAAGGGCAAAAAACTCCTATAAATGCCCTGGGCGATGCCGAGTCAGGCATTCGTGCTTCCCTGACGCCACAGCAAGTACAAGGCAGAAAAAGACGAGGAAGACACCCCTTCAGAGGACTTAACACCCCTAGACCTAGAAAGACTAAGAAAAGAAAATCCGTCCTAGAGTTAAACGTTTTTGATTATTAAAAAAAAGAAAATGATGCACCGAGAGTCTTGCGCTTGTTCCAAGTTGGAACTGGATCTGTTTGCCATGCCACCCACCATGATGACGATGCAAGAATCCCAATGGGTCGAATTTCATCCCGTCTCCTCTTTGACGGATTCAGCTCCCATCGAGTTTGAAATCAAAGGACAACCCGAAGATTACGTCGATCTGAATAGTAGTTACATGCACCTGAAACTCAAAGTGATCAAAACGGACAACAACAATCCAGGAGCCGATACCAGAGTAGTTCCCGTCAACAATTTACGCATTCCTTGTTCAGCGAAGTGGATTTGTACTTGAATAACAAACTGGTTAGCAGCAGTGTGGATACTTACCCTTACCTAGCGTACCTGGAAAATCTCTTGACGTACGGAAAAGAGGCCAAGAACACTCATCTGGATGCTTGAGTTGTTTGGAAACCTGACACCACAGGTGAAGACACGTTTAACCCTGACAGACAATGTGGGTTTTAACGACCGTCGAAAAAAATCCTGCAAGGTCGTAGTTTAGAACTGATGGATCGCTTGCATTTGGGCATGTGATTGCAAGACAAGTATTTGCTCAAGGGAGTGGATATTCGTCTGAGACTCAATCGCAGCAGTGTCGCTTTCCATTTGGTGGCTCATGTCAACGAGTACAAAACCATCATCCAAGAAGCCAGACTTTACGTGCGCCACGTAGAAGTGTTACCTAAAGCGGGAAACGACATCAGTCACACATTCGGCAGAACGACTGCCAAGTATCCGATACGACGTGTAGAAGTGAAAACATTCACCATTGCTTCTGGACTCCGATCCAAGATCGAAGATCATCTTTTCCAAGGACAGTTACCCATACGTTTGATCGTTGGCATCGTCAGTAATGCAGTCCTCAACGGAGCCCACGATCAAAATCCTTTCTAGTTTAAACACTACAGAGTGTCCAAGATCGAAGTCAGTCGCGATGGCAAGACCTTGTGTACCAGACCCTTCGAACCTAACTTTACCCAGAAGAATTACTTGAGATCGTACTTGTCCCTGTACGAAGCTACCGGGCAACTAGGAACCAACACCAGTCACGGTATTTCTTACGAAGATTATGTAGGAGGTTACACTTTGTGGGCCTTTGATATCGCTCCATACCAAGGCAGCGACGAGGGACATTTCCACCCTATAAAATCCGGTCAACTGCGTGTGGAACTTCAGTTTGCAGAAGCTCTCACAGAGACTGTCAACGTCATCTTGTATGTCGAATTCGATAATACCATAGAAATCAACAGTTTGAGAGAATTCATTCTAGACTATTAGAAACAATGGAAGACTCTTATCCCTCATTGAACGGTAGAGAATCTTTGGAAATGGAATGGGAGGATTTCGTGAAAACAGAACCCCAAGATCAAGACGAAGAGGACGAGGTAGTAGTCAAGTCCAGATGGCCAGAACAAGAACAACATTTAGTGTCCTGTTTTGCTAAACACCTGGCAGATAAAATTACGGAATTGACAAAGAGAGATTGTTATGGATGTCAAAACAATCATCACAGTCAAATTCAACACGATAAATGTTTGATGATGAGTCAAGAAGAAAAATTGGACGTTTTTCTGGACGAGGCTAGGAGTCTCATCTCGGAAGAAGCAGTGTTGCATGAGTGGTATAAAGGCTTGCGTGATCATTCCTGCCCTCCATTAACTACTCTAGAGTTCTATCGCATCGAATCTCTCTTAGCCCAGAGTTGAGAGACAAAGTGAAGAAACGGTTACTTGTCAGAGCTTTTCAAACAAAAAGTCAGAATTGAATTGATGACTTATCATTACCTGTGAAAAAAACAAAAACAAAACAACAAAACAGCAAAATGGATACCTGAGAACTTTATTACCTTTTGAACAATAGTTCGTGTACTGCTTCTTGGAATCCTGTCGTGTGTGCTAAGATGAACTACCTCATCGCAAACCTCAAGACCATCAAGCTTATGTCATCAAGACGGACGACAGTCATCTCCCAGGAACTCACTGGGTTGCCGTCTACTTCCCTCAAGAGGACTGTGTGGAATATTTTGATTCGTATGGATTACCCCCTTTGGAAGACGATATCATTGACTTTATGAGAAGAAATACCCAGACGACTCGATACAATAATGTGAAATTACAAGGCACAGATTCCATGGTGTGTGGACAATATTGTGTGTATTTTCTTCATCATCGCAGTCTTGGATATTCTTTAGAACATTTAGTGACTTATTTTGATCGTCACTCTTCTAGAAACAATGAGAAAGTAGATCGATGGTTTTGTGACCATTATGGCTATCTTTTGTCTTTAGCTAGGAAACGTAGTGTACATCAATGGCCTCATGACTTTCATCAATGGAAATCTCATATGATTTCACAACGTTGTCAACCTTGTCAAAAATAATTTGTTTGATGTTATTGTTACTTGTTAATTGTTAGTAGTTGATTGTTTGTTTGAATAAAAAATGTTGTGTTTTGAAAAAAATGTGTCTGTCGTTTGTTTTCAAAAAAAGACCGTGAATATATGCTCTTTGACTTTCTCTCTATCCCTCACCATGACATTCGCTATCATAGCGTTCCGACCCAAACAAAAAACCCTAGTTGTTGATGTTTTCTATCGCGTCCGCGTTTGAACCATATAAAGCGGGTTGGTCTCCAGTCTGGCCATCCACTGTTGACTCGTCAACCTATGAAGATGCCTTCCACACTAGCCAAGCTGAACGAAGCTTACGTCAATTTACGTCAGGCTAAACCTGATACCTAAGCCTGAAGAGATGGAGAATGTCAGAATGTTAGCAATAGCCCAAGACCTGATAGAAGAGGTCTTCAGAGAGGAAATCAAGAAAGAACAAGAAGAATGGACAGAGAAGTACAGACTTCAGAAACAGAGAGAACAGCAACAACAACAGCAGCAGCAACAGCAGCCGCAGCAGCAAGAACCAGACAGATGTTTTGTCGACTGCCGTGTGGACACCAGAGTTCTCCTTCTCTTTCCGCAGAAGCAAGCCGTATCGTATAGGAAAGCCTACTGCCAGACGGGGACGCAATCTTAGACAGTATTAAAAGATTGTCATCACTCCCCGTCAACAAAAAACAGCCCTTTTCAGGGCTACCCCAATACTCTAGAAAAGACATACTAATTCAAATTGCCAAAACAAATTTGTGTGTGTGTGTATGTTTAAAAAAAGAAGTGTGTCTATAAGCACTTACTTTCTCTGTCTTGTCAGATAATGTATGTCTGTGTTTGTAAGTAAAAAAAGTCAACGTGAGTGTTTCTTTTAGGTCCGCGCGTTCCATGTTTTTTTTTATTATGGTTATTTTAAGTTTTGGTGTTAGGGGATGTTTTCCTTCACGTCCGTGCTCCAGGGATATAAAGCCAAAAGCGCGTCAGTCTGGCTACCCATCGTTGACCTGTTAACTTGGAAGAAGATGAGTAACAGAATATAGAAATTGTTGGAGCTGCAAATGCACCTGGAGTATGCCAGGCGCTTGCTAGATGAGCTGGCTATGGAGGCTTTAGCCGAAGAAGCCAGGCTTGAAGAGTAGGAGAAGAAAAAGAAAGAAGAGGAAAAGAGAGGGATCCTAACTCACCTCATGCTAAGACCTCTGTGTGAGGTCAAGCCTGAGGTGAGGATGCCTCCACAGACAGTAGCAGCACAACAAAGACAGCCACAGCCTCTGCCACCAGTACCACCAGTACCAAGAGTCGCTGTCTACCAGGCAGAAAACTGGGAGGAGGAGGCAATGGAGGAATTGGAAAGACAGAGGCAAGAGTGGGAGCCTCGGCGTCAGCAAAATCATCCCAGGGTGTGGAATAGAAGAAGGAGAGAACAAGTGTTCACTATCCCTCAAACTGAGGAGTGGGATAGTGAAGCCAGTCAAGCCCCCTCTGCGTTCCCAACCACACATATCAATTGGGAGCAGGACTGGGGCAGACGATGCGTGTGTGGTGCCCGAGCAGGGAGGTACAGACATTAAGAGGTGTATTTGGAATTTTAAAAACAGCCCTTCTCAGGGCTAACTAGATCTCTAGGAAAGAGACACCATTCAAGTTGCCAATTTGTGTGAATGTAGAGTAGTGTGACTATAAACACTCACTCTTTTACTATTGTGTGTGTGCGTGTGTGTGTTTGCGTTTTGTGGATAGTAAATATGGTGTGTTTTATGCATTCGTGTCCGTTGGTGTGGATAGTATAGTGTGTATGTTTTATGCATTCGCGTTCGTTGGTGTGGATAGTATATGTGTGTGTGTGTGTGTGTGTGTGTGTGTATGTTTTATGCATTCGCGTTCGTTGGTGTGGATAGTATATGTGTGTGTGTGTGTGTGTGTGTGTGTGTGTGTTTTATGCATTCGCGTTCGTTGGTGTGGAGAGTATATGTGTGTGTGTGTGTGTGTTTTATGCATTCGCGTTTGTTGGTGTGGATAGTATATGTGTGTGTGTGTGTTTTATGCATTCGCGTTCGTTGGTGTGATAGTATATGTGTGTGTGTGTGTGTGTTTTATGCATTCGCGTCCGTTGGTGTGGATAGTAGGTATGGTGTGTTTTATGCATTCGCGTCCGTTTGTGTGCATAGTATAGTGTGTATGTTTTATGCATTCGCGTCCGTTGGTGTGGATAGTAAATATGTTGTATTTTATGCATTCTCATTCGTTGGTTTGGATAGTAGGTATGGTGTGTTTTTTCTTCTTCCCGTTTTTGTGGATAGTATAATGTGTGTGTTGTATGCATTCTCGTTCGTTTGTGTGGATAGTAGATAATATGTGAAGTGAGTGTAAGGGATGTTTTCGTTCACGTCCGTGCTTAACGTATATAACGCGGAATGCTCGTCAGTCTGGCTACCCGCGTTGACTAGTCAACACAAGATGGAATTGTTTAACCAGTTAAGACACAGTTGTTTTTGGATGATGGATGCAGCCTACGTGGTAGAACGGCTTGAAAAAAAATGGAGCTATCCAGACAGCCAAGACTTTGTGACCAGTCAAGTCACTAGCCTGAAAGTAGCCAGGGATCAGGTTGCAGGAATGATAGAAGAGGAGGTGGAAAAAATAAGAGGATTCATAAAGCCAAAGTATGTAAGAGTGGGGACATTGAAAAAAGCATTTGATAATGTAATCCAAGTGAGGTGTTTTTTTAGAAGACCAAGTAAATTTTACTGAGTGGTGTTTTGTCTTGTGGGAATTACAACAATTATAAAAAAGCAGAAGACAAGATGAAAAACGTAATGGAAGAAGAGGTAAAGAAAATAAAAGACATATCGACAAAAGAGTGAAAGGAAAAAGAAAACAGAAAGAGAAAAGAAGAGTTTGAAAGACTAAATCAAAACTGGATGAAAATACAGCAAAAATTTAGAGCTATGGGACATTCAGACTGGATACCAGAAGAAGAAAATAAGAAGAAGAAGAAAGGAATCATTGGAAAATTAAGAAGCTGGTGGAAGAACTGGAGAAAATAGAAAAAAAACCAAAGGCCCTTTTCAGGGCCCCTTTCATATGCCTCGAAAAGATATTTATTCAAAAATTTTCCTATCTATGTGTGTTATCTATATGTTCATCTAGGTCTCTGTCTCTCTGTTGTATTTGTCCCTCCCTAGAGTGGTAGCTACGCGTATTCAGGTCAGTCCCTTGCTACATTGTTACAAGTGTCCAGTACCGTGACGTCATCCCACCTGTTCCATTCCTATTCTCCCTATACAAAATTCCCATTGACGCTATAGTGTCCCAGGGTGTGAATTTGACCCTAAAAATCGTGACGCCAAAGTGTCCCAGGGGGTATTTTGCATAGAAGTCCCATTGACGCTAAAGTATCCACATACACTACTCCCAGCGGATGCGAGCAGAATTATGTAAAAATAGAATTGTTGTTCTTTTTCTTATTTGCAAATGCTGGACTGCTTTACATGAAATTTCACTAGACAAGTAATATTTTGTTTATTGTCCAGAGTAGTTGGACTGGGAATTGTCAACGCAGCTAATCAATTAATTAAGATCTTTAATGCAATATGCAGATAGAAAGCACCCCCACTTCCGAAAAAAATCAGCCAAAGAAAAGATAATGAAATATGCCAACTTCATTATTAAGAACGGTAAATGAAAATGCTACACAATTCAAAAATGTTAGGAAGCAGTAACAAAGCCAGCTGCTTTGTATAGATTCCTCTGAGAATGAAAATGACCAAATGCCTTGTAGACAAAATACTTTAAAGCGGGCTCAGCCCAACCAAACCATTTATCTAGCATTTGTTCTGACACACACCATTAACATTATATACATTGGCTGGAAATTGAAAAAAATAAATATAGGTTGACATTGATAGATTTTTTTCTAAGTTCGCATGGACTCGGAAAGTAAAAACGAAAATGGAGATAATGTGCATGATTCTTTCATGGAAATCTTTAAAGAGCAAAAGCTGAAAGGAGGCATTTTGATCAAGGAAAAGAGTTTTACAACAAGAAAGTTACGGGTTGACTGGAAAAGGAAAACAGTTCATCAACTTAATCAGACACAAAAACATATATATTGGAAAGGTTTAAACTAATGTATGGAGACTCATCACATTTCAGCTGACATGACTCCGGATAAAGCGAATAAGGACGAAAGTATGGATAAATGTTTGGGTTATTTGGCATTTGGAATTCATGAATTCAAAATTGTAATCAAACTGAGAGTTTTATAATATAGAACAATATTTCCAAGAGGTTACCTTCCTACCTTTACAGATTGTTACGTCTAGGGGCTTAAACCTAAGTAACAAGACTAGGTAAACCCAACAACCAGTCAGTATTCCAAAATATAAATTTATTTAAATAAATATAAAATCAAACCAAGTGAAAGAATTAAAAATAACTTACAGTGTATGAATTCCTAGAATATTATCCTAAATTGTACTATCAATTTCACACTAATCCGGAAACTCTCCAAAGGTATTCCGAATGAAGGTTCTAATCCGTGTATGTGCTAACGTGATAGCAACACTCAAGAATCACGGTGCTAAATCAAAATTATTTTTCCTACAAGGTAATTCCGTGAAAGTAGAATATCACTCAAGTCCTTGAAAATTTCACAATATCCGATAGAATTATTTAAATATACAAGCCCTTCAGTAATTCACATAATCCAGTAGGTACTAATTGTTTAAATTAAATGTTTCCACGCTGCTTTTCCAGCGAACAAATATTATATAATAAATCATAGTTTCTTCTCAACGACTCTGTCAAAACTGGCATAGACTGAAGAGTAGAATACGTGGTGCTTATAGTTTCATTATATAGTTTCTGTATACCCACCAAATCAAAAGAATCTGATTCACTAAAATATTACTGAACAGTTAAATTGCATTATTTTAAAATAATTAAAACAATCATTTTCTAACCTTTTCAAACTACTGAACCACTCAACAGTTAGAGCGTGCATGTGCTCTTAGTTTCACATGATATTTTCGTGACCTCTTCGAATTAATACATGGCATATTTGACCGAAATAGTTGTTGACTTGACCTTAGCGATCGGCCTTGGTTTATGAATGAGTATGAATGAGATTCATGCAACGTAGTGTACACCTACTTTTACTATAATAGTAGTCAGCCCCTAAATTAAAGAATTTTGAACATAGCTGTCACAGACCCAAATGAAGTATGAAATTGATTCCAATAACAGCTAAATGCTGAAGAACAAACACAATGCAAAAGATTACAGGCTGGTTTACGAGATGTTGAAGAATATAACATATAAAAATCGCATTGACGTGGTTGCAAGCATGGGGACATTTAACGATTTTTCAAATTTATTTCAAAGAAGGCAAAGCAGCGATTCGCACAACTTAGTTAACAATACAAATTTCCTGGACAAGTTTTATCACGTACAATTTTAACACATCCATAAAACTAACGATCACAAACATTTACCACAAAATTAATCAAGGTCAGTTCATATGGGAATAATTTTTATAATATCTGGATGGGGAAAAAACAGTTCACCTTTCACAAAATTACTTGACTCAATGGCGGTCAGTGCGGATGCGGTCATAGAAGGTTTAGAAATCTTGACACGTGAAGGTATCTTTTCCTTCCGTTGAGTTAAAGAAGTCTGATATATTTCTATGAGATACTTTATATCCATAGAGTTTTGTTTTGACTACCTTCCTTCTGCCATTCACAATTCAAAATTTTCCTCTACTCTTTCTTTTTCTATTGTTATTGTTGCTATTATTCAATAAATACTTCTTCTGCTTCGTTCTGTCGTTGCAAGTACTTCTCCAACTGCTCTTTCTGTTTCTAAATAAACTCATCAACATAGTGTTAATGATGGAGAAGGAGGTGAAGGTAGTATTACCGTCTCAGGCAGACATTCATGAGCAGACGACAGAAAATCAGTCAAAGCTAATCTGAAGTCATCGTCTTCTAGATTATATATACAAGCGTATTGTCCCACTGTTTCATCTTTTCTCAAGACAACCTGACAAGACGTGAGTAACCCTTCAGCTGTCTGCCATCTTTTCCAACATTCTGCGTAACCCAGACTCCTAGTCTATGTTTAGGGACCATCACCAAGATCACAGCAACGGTTATCTGGAAGAGAAGAGCAAGTATAATGTGTTTATACTTTATAAACACTCCTACCCTTTCGTTGGAGTGTAGGTGTACGTATTTGGATAGTAATCTAAAAGCGGTTGCAATATATTATATGTGATGTGTTGGGTTTTAGGTTTAAAAAATTAACATATTAAATTCTTCTTGATACAGAGAGATCCATGATGTTAATTTCTCTGAACCCCATAGAGGATATATATGTTAAGTTCCAGTTAGAACACAGAGAGACACATACTTTTAAATTACCAGTTTGACCGCGAAGACGTCCATAATGTTGACACCGTATCTTTTTAGGATCATTTGTTTCTTTCTTTACTTCTTCCAGTCTAAGTCACCAATTAATTTACTTGGAACAGTATTTATTTCTTGATCCATTAGTTAATTCGTTCGTTTTTCACTCAGAGTTTCTTCTGTTTATTGTCTGCCTCCAGTACTTTGTGTGTACTGCATTTGTACTAGAGATAGTTCAACAGGATATTTACATTGTGTCTTTGACGTTGTACATTCTGCATTCTGACTCCTGTTCCGTGTCTCTAAAACTATCTTAATATGTCCTAAAATTCATTTGTTATCGAAGAAGGTTGAAGATGTCCGAATGCTAAATCTTCATCTTTTCGTTAACATAACTCGATCCTCCTATTATTTTCTCTATTGAACTAGGATAATTAAAGTATTCTAAAACCATTTTGGTGATTCTCAAATTTACAAGACTATACTATTTTCGTATGGACTTGGTAATATCTCATATCTATATAGATATTACTTGCACATTTGCCAAGTCTAATTTATTACCTGAACTTCATAGTCCTTCAATTTAATTTTGTTTTGTTTTAAATATCTATGTCAAATACTTTGTTCTGCAGGACCACTGGTAAAATTTCCAATATCATCAAATTGAATTTATTATTGTGCTGGTTTTGTATCCTTATCATCGTCGTCGTTGTCATTGTCATCATCGTAAAGAGTATTTTTTAAAATCATTTCAAAATAGTTAGAACCTTCAGTCATTTCTGGCTCTTTAGATAGCAAAGAAATAGACAAGTCCCACTTGAAAAAAACCTGGAATTTATTGAAAACAAAAGTACAAATATTTCTGCAGACATTGAAGATGGAGACGAAACATGCAACAAAGACACAAAGATAGCCTGTAAAATGTGACGGAAAAAGGATGAAAAAATGAATTAGAAACAAATCATGAAAACATATGAAATCTTCGTGAATGTTAGGGCTGCAAAAATGTCCAGATCTTTGTCAGATGGCATAATTTACAATGTATCGCCGTCATTAATTAGCAAAGTTTTTCTAATCCACAACATAGTTTACAAATTTGCTAGAAGATGATTAAGTCACATCAAACAGAATTAGACGCTCCGCGTTATAATCTTAAAACAAGTAATGGCAAAGAGTGAGAAGCAACTATCTTTGTACAATTCAGCAAATAATTTATTTCCCTATAATACAAACTGAATTGTAAAAAAAAGGAACTTACGGTATTGCAAATTAAATCCCAAATAGTCGTAACATTACAGACACAAGTCCTAATGATTAAAGTTCTGAATAAACGCTACTGTAAATCCAAATGAAATCCAGATGTAAGTGTTGACGAAGCCTGAGGTGGCCTGTGTTGTGGTGATGTGCCAATAATCGTTTGTTGGATCAAACTAATACAATCCAAGAAAATATTATTTGAAATTTCACTATAAATCGAAGTCTGTATTTCCAAGAATGTTATTTTTGATGAGCATTTTGTATTTCTAGTGAATAAATAATTTGAATAAGTAAAATTCCAGCCCATAAGAGCTACTGGACTCAACAATAATACGATTGATTCTGCTGAGATCATAAAGCACGAATGAATAATTGTAGAAAAACAAGATTATATAGTACTCTACTTGACCTCAGGTGACAATTAGCATTTTCTAATAAAAACTATTACCTAATGGTAAATAACCTTCTAGAAGGTTCTTAATATTTACCTGAGATAGTTATAATTAGAATATAAAATCTGGTAACCACAATGTCCTTGACTCAGGCAAAAATAATAATCCTAATTGTTAAACCATACACATAGTTAAATTAGTTAGCTAAATTTTAGTTGTTTACAGAATAAAAAAAAAATCAATCAGTAGAAAATGAACTTGATTTTGATAAGGTCAGTCCAGCATATAATGTTACATTACCAATAGCATATAATGAAATACAAAAAGTTTAAATAACTAACAAACAAATAATGCAAATATGCATAACAATCATTTAAGCTAAGTTTGCCTCTATCTTCATTGAGCGCTAGTGTGATAACTTTCAGACTTAACAGATTTCACAAGGTCAACTAAAAATGAGAAATCTGAAAATGTTGAAAGAAATACTGGTTACATTGTTGCTGATCCATTCGCTGCCGTTAACCACACTTACTACAGTTATTGTCGTTGTAAGATTTGCTGGCTATCAAGCAAATAAGATTAACATGGAATGAAACAAGGGCTGTTTTAATTCCTGACGGCTGTTGCAACCTTGAAATGTTTACGGAAAAAAGTAAGAGACGAATAACAAACAAAGAGGAAAGCACTGATCTTGTTTTAAACACGACCTAAAAGTTAAGTTCATTCCAAGTAACAATTACCAAATGTGTATGACTTAGTAGAATGCTAAAATTGTTGGATTCAGTAGCCATAGAACCATTTAGATATCTACTGAATTAATGCAGTTTTCGGGTTTATAAGCCAGAATATTTATATATTTGTATGGACTAAATAAATATGACTATAACATCCTCTAATAGATGTTGTTTCATATTGTTTTTTTCCATTTCACATTGATACAAGAACAAGATTTGAAAACACGTTGCATTAGGATAAATATTTACATTTGATTTAAACTTAAAACTTAACCGTATTGCCAAGCTGACACTAAATTAAATAATATTGATCTGAGTGGTACTGAAAGAGCTAAAAGATCTAAACTCTACATGAGCAAATTGACCGGAAGTGGACAAAGACTTTAGATGTATTTGTTGAGAGAGAGAGAGAGAGAGAGAGAGATCGAGATCTGCATCACCTGTTAGCTAAGAGTCCTCGCAACGGCGATAAAGTCCATTTTATTAGATAAGATAAGCAACCATTCGAGCAAAGAGTAAATACCAAAACGGATGCTTTATGGGCTGATACTGAGAACATAAAGAAGTTCTCTTGACGAATACAGAACATCACAATCGCAGTTGGAATAGTTGCACGAAGATTTTAAATACTGAAATCCAACAAATCGATCAAAACGTTAAAGGCTTATTAATTATTAGGCACAAAAAACGTACCAGAAAATATGGATCAAACACTAACTAGAGTTAGATCTATAATTATTTTACAGATTTGAGTGATACTATCAACGTATGACAGATCCGAGGGTAAAGATCAAAATTACTAAAGATATTGCATTCACGGAATTGTATAACAAATTACACCCTGAGTTTGAGGTTAGTGTTAGGACTGGTCGGCCATGTGTCAGGATAATGTGACTGGGTGGGACATGATGCTAGACATCATTATAAACTGCCACACTGCAGACATCGTAGCGATATGACTGAAAAATTGTTAAAGCTACGTTAAAAATCCAAATCACACACACAATCACTCACAAATAAAAATGAGTTCGAGGAGGCAAAAACAAATGCCCGGAGAAATGCTGTTTTATGATTTTCGTATTGTACTGAGGCATGAGCATCTGGATGGTACCCATTTGCTATATACCCAATAGAAAAGGGCACGTTTGAAAACAATACCATCATAATATAGTACTCGTAATGTTGTCAAAGAAGATAAAAAGGGATGTTGGATATTTTCAGATTTAAACTTTAACAGTTATGGAATTAATTACGCTCATCTCCATTTCTTGATAACAAGATACACATAATAAACGTTTTGCATTAGTATTCCATTTCTTGGATTGAACGTACACAACCGACGTGTTGCTTTCTCATTTGATATTTAAATAAAAATTTTAAAATGGAATCAATATTATGAAAGAAAACGTATGTATTACATGGAAGAGAAGAAACTCTAAGTAATATTTCTGACGGACAAAAACGTTTAATTAGGTAGCTTGGAAAAAATAAAAGAAAACTGGCAGCAGTATAGTTATGTTATTAATAAAAGATGCACAATAAATGACAAAATCGGCAGTTTTGATTAAAGGAGTAATAACTAATGGCCATGAATTTGCAGGAACCAATTATCTGTTCAAGTTCTTCTATCCTAATGGTTGTGACGATGAAAAAATTAGATATCAAGAAACATTTGAAGAATACCTGATAAACAACCCAGATGGGTTGAATCAACAAGCTTGTTTCTTTTGCTTTGTTTCAATGTGTCTGCAATCTCATTTTGCACATCATTTTCTCCATGATTTTTTCCTCCATGTTAAGACAGACAACTATAATAGTGGTGTATTTGTTTCTAAAATCTCAAATTACAGCGTTGTTCTTGCACGATCACCTGAACAGATATTGGAAATTGTTGGTCATTAAAAAGCTAGTATTGTTAGATTGGGTGCGTTCTTTTTTCCGTCGTCAAGATTCCTACAATCATCAATTTAAAAAACCGTATATCAGTTTTCTAATTTATCTTTTAGAGTCACGAACGCCTCTTCATCTTTAACTAACCACTTTCTATTGTAAAAGTTATTGTACGGAACAGTTGGACCGATTATAGCAATGTAATGGAAAGAGTCTTTCAAATTCAGTCTTTGTAAGATTTTCCAATGTTTGGCACTCCGCAAACTAAGCTAATTGATTATTGTTTTTAATAATAAGCTGAGAATCAGACACGAAACAAATATGCATTTAGTGAGAATGTACCCTATTTTTCCTATTGATTTAATGTAAAGACCTTAGTGTAAGTTGGCTACCATGTAATAGGTTGTCCTGTGTTCCTGACGAATCAAGCCAGATACAATGATTGTGGATTTAAACGTTAGCACCTACATTGCTAATTTCTTGCAAAATACTTATTACCTTCTGAAAACTGTTGTCTCAATGGAAAACCTGAAAAAAGCAATATTTGATTGTCCTTCTGTAGTCTTTTCTAACTTTCTTCACTCTATTTGTGCCCATTGCGGACTAGGGATCGTGGACTGGGCCCGATGCGCTCTTCTGCATGTCCCAAGAAATAACTAATGGAGACAATATTGTAACACTGGGATGATGTTCCAGTGGAAAAGATCTTGGATTTTAGCAACGAATAAGGTTTATATCAGAAATTTATATTTTAAGGGTTTTACACTTATTCACTTTGGCTTTGTTTTGTGTACCGTTTGTGGAATACCTAAACTTACTCAATGCTACATAGCCAGGATTGTGCTGCTGTGCGGGTAAGCCCCATACATACGTACATAATGCATACATAGATGAATACATACATACGTACATACATACATGCATACATACATACATACATACATACATACATACATACATACACACCACTCTTTTTACGCAGTATCAAAGAAACCATTTAAACTCATCCCTGAAGATTTAAGTATGAAATTCTTGTAAGCGATATTGCTCGCTATGTCCATGATTATCTCCATAGTACCGTGGTTGGAGAAGAAAGATGTTACATGTCAGGACTTATCATTCATAGATTACACTATCAATTCGAAATTAATCGTACAATACTGGAGACAAATGTTTTCCAGTTCGGTTGATAGTTTTATTGGTTTCTTCTGTCACTTCAGAGTCTTTTGCAAGCGTTTAAATACCAGGTACTGAAGTGTGCGTAAGGCAAAATAATATTTAAGTTCTAAGTCAAATGACCTTTATCATTACATGATGAAAGAGTAGCATTGGTCATTTTGATGCTGCATCTCTCGTGATTGTAAATTCTTAGGAAAGGCATGTCCTGATAATTTTCTTGTGATGAAATAAATAGTCAGTTCTACATCTCAAATTTCAAATTCTTTTAATTACATAATTTTTTTTATTCCTTTGCAAACGTTGTTTTCAGTTTTCTCTATCTCGAATTAATATAATTTCATTTTCAGGTCACGAGGCTTTCTGACTAATGTGCAGGTTACTTCTGAAAACACCCTGTTTCATTTTTCAAAATTAATTGTTGGATATCAAGCACGTTGCTCTTTGGATAATGTGTTGAGCAATTTGTACGTCTACTTTCATATTGATGTAAAAGTTTCCTATTTCAAAATGAAAGCATTATATATATTTTTTTGTAAGTAAATAGTTTTTTGTTTATTCACATCATTTTGTTTTGAGGCTCTTGTGTTAGAGTCCGTTCATCAACTATCAGGATGCAGATAGTACGCAGATAGCGCTATAATAAAAGTCACACAGGTCATGTATGCATTCAACACCGACTCTTTCAGTAATGTGCGTCGTATTTTAGAATTTGATTCTAAATACCTTAAAGTGGAAAGCATTCATTTCATTTGGATTCTTAAACATCCATATTCCCTTGGAAGGTCATTATTTAGGCGCCCCGAGAGGTGCATACAGCAAAAGTCCATGTGTTATGTATATTTAATTTAATTGTTTGTCTGTTAATTTTAATCTTTTTTTTATTTCATTACATGTTATTGTAATGTAACATTGTTTAATGACTTGACCTTGTCCAAAATTAAGTTCAGTTCTGTTTGACCTGACTGACTTTTTAAAATTTCTTTTATTTCATTTATGTAAATAACTAATAATAGTTTCATTATTCTCTATGGGTATGAGCTCATTGACCAAATTATTATTCAGGTAAACATGTTGATTTGGGTCAGAGTTTTGGGAATTCCAAAGTGAATTTTATAGGGTATTATGTTTTAAAGAAACAAGGCTCATTAGATCATTCAAGATGGTTATTTTCCATTAGGTAATGGTTGTTTTAGAAAATGCTAATTTGTGACCTTGGGACAAACAGAGAACTATATTATCTTTTGACTGTAAGGATTTTACCAGTTGTGCTTTTACATCTGGCACTTAAAGTTGTATTATGTTGTGTCCACTTTGGGCTGAATTTTATCGTCTTCAAATTACTGAATTCAAGTGATTATTTTCTCTGGAACTACAAAAGTACTCTTACAAAATTCTTGGATAAAGACATTCATTGGAATTTATACTGAATTCAAACCTGGAATACTCTTTCTGTGATTCAACATGAGATTGTTGACACATCAGTATGACGCAGGCCATAACAGACATGTCATCGCCCTCAATTCTAAATCTCTTTGGGACTTCAACTGAGTTTTATTCAGGACTTTTATTACTAGGACTTGTGTCTTTAATTTTTGGATTATTTTTGAATTTAATTTGCAATACCGCAAGCTCTTTTTTTCTCATTTTCACTTTGTATTCTAGGGAAATAAATAATTTGTTAAATTTTACAAAGCTTGTTGTCTTCACTCTTTTTTGTTACTTACTTTAAGAGCATAGACTCGTAAGAGAAAATTGGGTGCTTGTCCTTGGGATACGAATTTTGCTAAAATATTGCAGGAAACTTTGTTTTTGAAATTTTAATTCCCCAAGTTTCGGAATTTTTTAAATCCCAAGTATTATTTCACATTTTAGAAATCTTTAGTGAAATCAGCAAGCTTTTCACAATGTCATCAAAAGTGGAGATCTTTATTTCAAATCCTACCCAGGAGCAGTTCGACTGTTTGAGAAAAGATGAATTGCTTCAGCTTCCTAGAAAATATGATTTTCCGAGGCAAAAGCTATTTTAACGAAGCAAGAAATAAAAAATATTATGGTCCAGTATTTTGGTGGAAAAGAATGTTTTGGATGAAAGTGCTTTGCTTTTGGTCAGTAAATCTGTATCAGACACTAACATAAAAGTAAAGGAATTAAAATTAAAATATAAGATGGGATTAGAGTTAAGAAAGTTTGAACGTCAGAAAGATAAAGAGGAGAAACAAGTGCAATTAAATAAAGAGGAAAGAGAGAGGAGAATGCAACTGGAGAAAGAGGGGAAACAAATGCAAATGCAATTAGATAAGGAGGAAAGAGAGAGGAAAATGCTACTGGAGAAAGAGGAGAGAGAGAAACAATTGCAGTTACAGAAACAAAAGAAACAAATGCAGTTGCAAGTGGAAAAGAGGAGATAGAGACAGAAAGATGCAAATGCAAATGCAAAGACAAAAAGAAAAGGAAGAAAGAGAATTTCAATTTAGATTAAGAGAATTAGAGCTGGGAAATGAAAAGAACATCTCCACTTTAAATACAAATTCAAGTTTTGATGTTACTAAGAATATTAGGTTAGTGCCCCCTTTTAGAGAAAAAGAAGGAGACAAATAGTTTCCTCATTTTGAAACAATTGGTGAAAATCCAAAATGACCAAGGGAGCATTGGACTTTTCTAGGCAAGGCCCGAGACATTTATGCATCCCTGTCAGTACAGCAAAGTGCCGACTATGATCTGGTTAAGGAATGCATCTTAAAGGGTTATGCGTTAGTCCCTGGGGCTTATCGGCAAAAATTCATGAACTATGAAAAGTAGCTGGACAAACTCACGTCGAATTTGCAAGAGAAAAAGATCATTTATTTGATAGGTGGTGCTTAGCCAAGAAAGTTGATCAAGATTATGAAAATCTCAGACAACTCGTATTACTTGAAGAGTTCAAGAATTGCAGCCATAGTAACATTAAGACTTATCTTGATGAGCATAAGGTCGAAACCTTGGAAACTGTTGCTGGAAATTCTGCCGAGTATTCCTTAGCTCATAAAATTTCTTTTGTAAGTCTTCCACTCAGCAGTTTTCTGGTAAAGAAAATTTCAGCTTAGTATGAGCCCTTTTAAATTTCAATCCGGAACAACTTTTAGAAATCATGTTTCTGATAAGTTTGATCAGAAATCCTTATCTCTTCCTACGTGTACCTATTGAAAGAAAATAGGACACGTTATTTCTGATTGCTACAAATTTAAAAATAAGCAGCAGAATCAAGACAGACCTATTCCAAATGCTCTTATTTCTAAGAGGTCAAGGTCACCGTCATGTATTGAAAGCAATACATTTATTGGACCTAGCAAACACCAGTCTGATTTTATTATGGAGAATTATGAACCATTCATGTCGAAGGGTTCTATATCACTCTTGAGTGATTTGGCCAATCCTATCCCTCTTAAAATTTTAAGGGATACAGGAGCTTCTCAGAGTCTTTTATTATCAGGTACTTTGCCTTTTTTTGATCAGTCTTCTTCTAATGAGAGTGCTCTTATTCAGGGAGTAGCGTGCTGCTTTCTCAATGTTCCTCTCCATTGTGCAAACTTTCGTCAGACTTAGTCTCAGGACCCGTGACAGTCGGAATAGTATATTCTTTACCCATTGAGGGCAATCATTTATTACTAGGCAATGACCTAGCTAGGATAAGGTTGTGGTTAATCCACTTATAACTGACAAGCCTTGTTTGGATCAGAAAGTTGATCCTATTGAAAAAGAATTCCATGTTTTACACCCAACTTGTGCACTTACTAGAGCTATGGCAAAGAAAACTCTTAAGAATGATCTTGATCAGGAAAGTATTCCTTTAGCTGACACATGTATTGGTCAGGCTTTTGATGAGGTCACTTTCACCCCTTGTTTGGATCAATCAAAAGGTATTGATCACAGTGATCCTCTTTTAAATACTCCTTCTCATTATTCTAATCAGGGTGACAAACGATAACCACATGTGGTCGAACAGGAAAAAGATCCTGAGATCTCCTGTTTGTTTCAAGGAGCCATCAGTGAAACTGAAGCTACAGAAGTACCTGTTTGTTATTTCCTTAAAAATGGGATTCTTGTGAGAAAATGGAGACCTCCCAAGAGACCTGCTGGAGACGAGTGGTCAGTGAACTATCAAATTGTAGTTCCAAAATCGTACAGACAGGAAATTCTTAGTCTGCCCATGAAATTCCTCTGGCTGGTCATTTAGGGATTAATGATACTTATCACAAGATCTTGAATCTCTTCTATTGGCCAAAAATTAAAAGTGATGTTTTGAAATACTGCAGATCTTGTCATACTTGTCAAATGGTAGAAAAACCCAATCAGAAGATACTTAAGGCGCATCTGCAACCTATTCCTGCATTTTGACGAACCATTTAGCAGAATAATGGTAGATTGTGTTTGTCCCTTATCTAAGACCAAGTCAGGTAACCAATACTTGTTGACCATAATGTGTTCGTCAACAAGATAACCAGAGGCAATTCCTTTGAGGAATATTAAACTAAAACAATAGTAAAAAATTTGATAAAGTTTTATTTTACTCAGTTTGGCCTTCCCAAACCTGTTCAGTCTGATCAAGGGTCAAATTTTATGTCTGGAATTTTCCAGCTAATTATGCTTGAATTTGGCACTCAACAATTCAAGTGAAAAGTGACATTATGGTTTGACAGATCTACAATGGAGAGTGTAACAAGATAACCGGGTTGGATTTCGGATTTATAACAAACACTTTTGATGGTGATAGAAGTACAATGTTTATTTATAACTGACTTGAATGAGAAAAGATTTATGATTAATTCATGCATGTATAAGATCCAAATATTGGACAAATTAACACAATCCGTACGAACCTAATAATGCAACAAATACAAATACTAATAAATGACCTTACACAGTACAAGGACAAAGGTGAACGATTGACACTAATCTCAAATGACATAAAGAATGTTGTGTTTTACTCAAAATAGTAAACAATGATGTACTTTACTCATATAGTAAAATGTATTCACTCAGATAATAAAAAATGAGGTACTTTACTCAAATAGTAAAATGATGAAAACAAATGGACAGATATCGTACAAAATATCTTTACGGTCCCAAAACACTGGGTATAACAAACCCCAAATTTAGCTGATGGTTAAAAGGTTACATGTATGGAGCAACAAAACACTCCGTCACTAGCACACTTGGCTACCAGTAACACTGGTCAATCAAGCATTCAGCATTTCAAGTAGTCACCGACCACCATTCAATTCCTTGGTAAATCAAGCAATCAGCGCCCACCAATTCGGTCAACAACTCCCGATCACCTGCTACTCGACTAGCAACACTTTCACTCAGCTCTACGGCTGTTATGGTTCAGCTTTACAGCTGCTATGGTCAACTTCTATGGTTAGTTCTACAGCTGGTACCACGTCGACTCCAATCAGCTAAAAATTAATCCAACACCGTGTACTATGATTGACACGGGCATGTACGATAACACGTAATGACGTTTTATACGGTAAGTTATACAAATTACATTATCGGAACAACAAAGCAATAAACAGGGTCAGAAGTGAACCTACCCGTGTCCGATAAGAATCCTACGGTACTAAACGTTTCTTAAAAACGCCACTTTATATTGCTAATATAAATCTCTTGTTAAGTCAAAAATAAGAATAGAAAATATTTGCACTATGCTACGTAAGCCAAAGCTACGTAGCAAATATACAAAAAGTAAACGTGGTAGTTCAATAGTTATAACTTATACACAAGAAATTAATAAATAACTCACATACCTCTACAGCTGAAGATGTCCAAGTCCTTAAGTAGACTGCTCACTGACAATACGTTCCGTAATGTAAAGATTTAGTCTTACGGTGAGGCATTTATGCACAGACGATGCAGCCTACATCGTCTGTGCGCTGGAAGTATTCAGTTTATCCTATCGAAAGCATTTCGCACGAGCGGCATAGGATGAACTGAACTCACTGTTTAGAAATAATGTACAATATACATAAATCACCTTCGGGTATTGTTGTACACACACAAAAAAACGAAACCCGAGTACATGTATTTAAAAAATAAAGGGATTTATCCAATTCAGTGACAGAGAGAACTCTTGAGTCTGGTGATAGAGTTATGTCTCTCTTGCTCATTCTTCAGAATTTTTTCAGATTAGGTATTACGGCCCTTACAAAGTTAAGAAGAAAATGAATGAGTTAAATTACAATAATAGTACTCCTGGGATGTAAATAAATTAAAGGAGTACCAGTATTTTGATAGAAATAGCCAGGTTAATCACGCAATTAATTTTGTTTTACCTGTGCCACTCAGAGGGATTTAAGCGAAGGAATGCAATCTGACTCTATTGATTTTGGAATAATAAATTTTTGGAATTCAGAAATTATGAATAATCTGGACTAGAAACTTTCACATTTGCAACAAAAAGAAAGGAATGAACTTAAACAGTTATTACTTGAATATGAGCACTTATTTTCAGATGTTCCTATAAGAACAAAAAAGAATCTATCATGACGTTGAAATTGTAAATTCCACACCTGTCAAACAACACCCGTACAAGATAAACCCTATCAAACATGAAAAAGAAATTCAGTATTTCCTGGAAAATGATTTCATACAGCTGATTAATTGGCTTATCCAACTAGCAGGTAGAGATATATTGGGAGTATTTGATAGGATTTTACTAATGTACTGTTTACTAACAAAGAACTTTGTTGTACGGCGCAAAAATATATACACCTTTTATATGACCCTAATAAGTCAATATTTGTACTGAACTCTCATCGTACTATTATATAGCTTGTTTCTTGTTAAATGTCATGTTCGCATATAGCTATTGAAGAGAGCTGAGGTGACCTTAACGTAAACAAATGAATGGTAATCGAAAACGTGAGATTTCTGGAAAAATGTGCACCTAACACAGAGAAATGAAAATGGTTGCTTACTATACTGTAGGAATTCCTTTTTTATTAAAATTATGTGATAAATTTCGTCAAACCAGCATGATGTGCACTATCTGACATCTCTGTTGAAAACGTCTATGAATCTAACATTAGCTCTAAGATCTCTAGCATGACTAAATCTAATCAAGAGACCCGGAGGGCAAAAGTAAACTCGGTTAACTGTTAAACAAAATCAGACTTAGAGTGATTCCCTTTTGTTCCCAGTTTTATGGTGTGTCAGAAGCAAATAATTGGACGTTATTGATACATCTGGCAGATGCGTACAGGCGTCTATAACTCTGACAGAAAAGAACTTACTTCCATTGATCCGATCGATCATCTACCCATTTCTGACCTAAAAATCGCAAACGCGAAATTTTTTTTTTCAATTTTTTCGTAAAATTTTGAAGACAGTCTTTGTTGTAGTAACCCGATGAAAGTAACACAGAATGTGTTGTGCTTTCTTCGTAAATGAGATTCGATTATTTACCAACAATTACCAAAAGGAAACTTTGAAAAACGTAAACATTGTTCGTAAAATTAAAATAATAATAATAATAATAATAATAATAATAATAATAATAATAATAATTATTATTATTATTATTATTATTATTATTATTATTATTATTATAAGTAAAAGTGTTTATTTGTAACATAGGCCACTGGCCCATGATACATATCAATACATCATGTGGTACAAAAAGATGTTATAGTGCGTAACAAAAGAATATCGTATATATAAGAAGTAATATACATGAAAGTAATAATTATTGCTTTTCTCGGATTTGGTGAAATACAAGTATATATTGCACAGTAATCAAACAAACGGATATAAGGGTAACCCTAAAACTTGTGAGGAGCAAGATTTGTGATATTAATCTAAAGTCTTATGTAGCAGGAGTCGTTGATAAAACTGTTTCTCTAATCTTTATGGCTTTTATAGTAAACAATGCTAAATTGTCATCAGAATTTTACTAGTATCACTGTGTATAAAGGACCTAAATTTTTCTAAAGTTGGATTTTTATATGCAAAGGTGGGCAAGCATTTTCTTCGTATTTCTCCATATAGCGGACAAGCAGTAATAAAATAGAATTCATTTTCGATGTTACCCTTACAAATCTGACACAATCTTTCCTCATAGCAGATACTTTTATATCTTCTGGTATTACCTCTGATTGGCAAGTTCCCCACTCTCAGCATAGTGATTATATAACAAAGATCGTTATCTCTCAACAATTCTAAATATTTTTGACAAGTAAATTCTACTCCCAGTGACCTATAGAAGCGCAGTCTTTCCATCGACTTAATCTCACACTGCAGCTTTTGAGTAAAAATATCTTCACCTCTCTGGTTGAACAATCTAAGAAATATATTTTCATCATTTACGCCCTGAGTACACCAAACATTGCCAAATCCAAATGTAGATAGAAGCTTTTTAACATTGTTTGTAAAATTAAAATAATAATAATAATAATAATAATAATAATAATAATAATAATAATAATAATAATAATAAAAATAATAATAGCTGCTTTAAGTTCTGTCGAGTTTTTAAGACTTGACTTGATCCGGTCTCGTCTTGTCAGAGCCTGCCTGTTTTGATTGTTTGTTTTGTTTGCTTCGTGGGTGTTTCATCTGCTCTGATCCGCCTTTATGTCGATTTTACTATCAGCATCCATATACAGTTCTATAGGAACTTTGTCCTCTTTCCTACCCTCTCCAAATTCGACATATCACATATCTAAATTTTATCTTTCTATAGCTGTATCATTTACTTAAAAATGTATAATTTCCTCTTGGATCCGATAAATCACATGATATCTAGTGGCTTTCCGTTGCCAACCTTTTCATATTGTGCTTCCCGATGATTCTATTAATATTCATCGATCTTATTACGATAATCTTCAAGGTTCAATCAACATAATTTTCTATGAGAAAATTGAATCTGCTTTATGTCGAACTTGCTTTTTACGTCGAAAGCACAGACTGGTTAAAGGCAATTCACACTCATAAAAACACTTTAATCAAGTTCCTACATTTGAAATACACATATACAACACATATATAATAATATTTAATATTGAAAGGCATTCTTTACGTTACAGGAGTTACATAGTTCGAGAGTAATTGGAATTACGTCAAATGATCACGTGACAACTCATTCAACTGCATCAGTGTTATGCAGAAAAACACAGAAACTACTAAATACAGAGATGATTACATTCATTTGACAAAATAGTAACAAAATAAATATGGTGTTTGAACTGATGAAAAATATTGATCGGGGCTTCATTCTTCATATTGAATGGAGTAATTTGAAATTTTGTACTAGCTGTAGAATATCTGAATATTCTTTATCGTTGTTTTTGTGAGCTCTCTGTGTTTCGACCACCATAGTGTTGGCACAAAGTTGCACTGCAACGTCATTTGACAGCAAGCAGAAAATGAATTATTTAAATTCAAATCTTCCATTTCTGTCACTTTTTGTTAACTCACCTTGCGTCGCTCTTCATTGATCTTCTTTTCCCAGAGTAAATGTAGGCAGGACATGTCAAATTTTACTCTTTGTTTCTCCGGCGACTTGGAAGTGTTGTCTGAAAGGTCTTCAATATCCAGGCACATTTAAATAAATTCTGTTTTGTAAACTGAATTAATATACTAATTAACCTGTTTTCTAAACTGCTATCTGTCTTCATAGATTTTATTTTCCCAGATGTGATTGTTTAAAACAGATTTGGCTGTAATTTGCGTATATATTATTTAAGCATAACCACATTCCTGTACACGCTTGTATAAGCAGTTCAACATCGTTTGAGGAAAAAATATTTAATAACATAATTTTATTATGACGAGAGATAGTATGGTAAACAAAGGTCGTCAATTCATGACGGAAACGGGAAGGAGAGGGCAAGGGGGAGGGGGACGAGAGAGATCAGAGCATGCCACTAACCACAAAGTCTTTGCAGCAAGAAAGAAAGAAGTAGAGTGTAATAATATTACTGTTGAATGTAATTTTAGGTCAGAATTAAAAGAAAACAAAAATCACCCACAAAAAAACCCACAAAATCTAATGTTGGAGGATTACTCTTGGCAAAAGAACAGACAGACTTTTTACATGCATCATTCATTTAAGCGTTCTTTTGCGGAGTGAGCGTGTGCATAAGACCAGACGTTCTGCAAACGTCTCCATCATTTGAATCTTTGTTTGATTCTATCTATAAACAACTCTTAGTTATTTTTGACAATGCAGCTGTTGCGATTTACTATAAATTTGTGTGAACTCTATGGAATATTTGTGTATTTCAATGAGTTCATGTTTTCCTTACTTTCTTTTTATATAACTATTATTTCGATTGCATAAATCTGCTATAAAATTTTTTTAACTAACCACTATAAGTGTTTTTTCTTACTTGACTTGTCCTCAGCGTTTCAAAAATAATATATTTCATTTTAATTGTTCGTTTTTCATCAAAAAAGAAACATTTTCCCATGCTTAGGAAAGGATGGAAATGACTTCTAACCACATTAGCACATATTGATTCCCAAAATGTAAACAAAATACGTTCAATAACAATATGTTTGTTCGTAAACACGAATCCATCTCATTTATGTAGGCGACAGACTACCATGAAGTGCTGATTCTACGACAACGGAATCCAGTCCTGGCTGTTCTGAAAAGGATTCGAACCCGTTAACCACTGTTTGTGAATCTAGCTAGATTGGTAAATCTGTTTCGGTACCTAAATTTTATTATGATGGTTGTTATCGACAATGTTTACAATTAATTAGGATAGACGTCTAAACGGTTAAAAAAAAGGACTGTATTAAACAAATGGCTAAAATTAAAACAGTCACTTTCAGGGCCGTAGAGAGCGATCACGGGCCCTGGGGTAAGAAACGCCCAGGCCTCTCCTGGTTCTTGTTCAAACAAAATTTTTCTTTTATAAAATTAAAAAGTGTTGTTCAGCCCGGGCCCCCTTACGGGCCTGGGCCCCGGGGATATATCCCCGGTTGCCCACCCCCCTTGTCGGCCCTGGTCACTGTCTTGAAAAGTATGTCATAGTGAGTTTGTTTTGGTGCGGTTGAGTTATTTCCTTGATGATGCATTTAAATATTAACTTTCACTCGTGCAAGTGGAACTAAGTGTAATATATTAAGGGTACAATAATCAGATAGCTGAAACTTCAAAAGTCGCTCAACCGTAAATATCAAGCATAGTGCCATAATTTAAGTATGGCTGAGTTATTTTCTTTACGATGCACTCACACATAAATGTATGTGTAGACTAAATCCGATTAGGTATGGCTGAGTTATTCTCTTTAAGATGCACTCTTACATAAACTCTATGAGTATGGTTTATATCTGATTTTAGATATTTTGGTTGCAACAAGCGAAAGCTGATGATAAAAGGGCCACTCAGGCATGCAAGTTAGATCCGAAAGAACGTAATTACATACAGGTGGTTGCTCTTCTTAAGATAAAGCCAGGGCCGATAAGAGGGGAGGGCAACCGTAAGGAGGCCCGGGCCGAACAACACGTTTTAATTTTATAAAAGAACAATTTTGTTTGAACAAGAACCAGGAGAGGCCCGGGTGTTTCTTACCCCAGGGCCCGTGATCGCTCTCTACGGCCCTAGATAAAGCCACATACCAATTTTCATGACTACCATGAAGCTCTGATGGTATGTCAACGGGAGCCGGACCTGGTTATTTTGAAAAGGATTCGAACCCATTAACTTCTGTTTGTGAATCTAAGCTATACTGGTAAATCTGTTTCGGTACCTAAATTTTATTCTGATGTTTGTTATTGACAACGTTTACATTTGATCAGGATATACGTTTAAACGGTTAAAAATAAAGGACTGTATCAAACTAATGGCTAGGAGAAATATGGTCAAATATACTTGGGTGTAACGAACGAATAGCTGAAAATAACAAAGTAACTAGGGTGTAGAAATTAGGTCAAAATATTTAGGATTGATGAGTTACTCTTCCAGAGATGCCCCAGGTGGCCGAGTGGTCCAAGCTGCTCGCCTTTACATATCACTGACATCTCACCTATGTCCGCGTGCGTTCGAGTTTCGGTTCGACTAGGCCAGCGTGAGCATGTGAGAAAGCTTGCCAGTAACTTCACGTGGGTCGTTGGTTCTTTCCGGGGTTTTGGGATTCTTCCTCCACGAAATAAATCAGTCGCCATGTATAGTATATCCAGTGCTGAAAAATGGTGTTAAAGCCACAAAACACAAACACCCAGGGATGCATCTCCATAATAAATGAACATACAAACAAAATACAGACTCACTCAGACATAAAGATTAGCTTACTGTGACCTATTTTTGTGGGCAAGCTACTTGACTTGAGATGCAACCACATGCTGCTATTACTGTGGGTGAAAGACGTCAATTACATTAAAATTATTGCCAACGAGGAGCTAAAAGTATAAATCACTCACGCGTGAAAATCAAGTTAAAGGAACTGACGGAGTTATTTTTACGTACTAGTTTTCATGACTTTAGGTGACATAAGGTCCGAGATACTGCTGGCGTAACGAATGAACGAGAATGAACGAATACACGAGCGTAAACAGATGAAAAAATGGGCAAAGAGTTATATTCCTGTTGAGGCGGTAATAAACAAATTTGGAAAATTGCGCCACACACCACGATATCACAGAAAGGCGATAAGACTTGCACCATGTTGTTGTTGTTGTTGTTGTTGTTGTAGGGCTTAACGCCATTTTTCAGCACACGATAGGCTATACATGGCGGCCAGTATTAATGGTGGAGGAAGAACCCGGGAAAACCCCGGAAAGAACCACCGACCAACGAGAAGCTACTGGCAAGCTTTCTCACATATCTACATTGGCCGAATCCGAGACTCGAACCCACGCAGACAGAGGTGAGATGGCAGTGATCCGTAACGGACAGCGCTTTAGACCACTCGGCCACTCGGGGCCCCACTTGCACCATGACAAAATAGTTTATTAAATGTTTACAATGAATTTGCTTTATTTACATAATTTTAGAGTTAAAAGCATCAAATGAATGTTCAGTTAAAAAATGTAGAGATTTTAATATTCCAAAGTATAAACAAACAAATGAGTTTTTCCGTGAATCACTGAAAACATTTAAAGCATGTTCTGCAAATACGAAGGGAGGAATTGATTTAATAGTCAATCGTGGTAGGATAAATGTGTACAATAATGTAAATTTTATGCAAACAATGATGGCTTTACGTAATTGGTTTTGTCACTTACGATATTATTTAATATGACTAACGGTATCACTGTGAATTGGCTGTATGATTCATTGGACCGAAGTGTAAATTGCCAGGGAAAAAAAACCCAAAAAAAACCACAAAAAAAAGACAGAGAAGACGACTATGTATCAGATAAATCGTTTCCAATAATAATAATAATTACAATAATAATAATGATGATGATGACAATGATGATAATAATAATTAAAACAATTACAATCACAACAACAACTATAATAATAATAATAATAATAATAATAATAATAATAATAATAATGATAATAATAATTAAAAAACAACTATAATAATAATAATAATAATAATAATAATAATAATAATAATAATGATAATAATAATTAAAACAATAACAATCACAACACCACCACCACCACCACCACCACCAATAATAATAATAATAATAATAATAATAATAATAATAATAATAATAGTAAGAAGAAGAAGAAGAAGAAGAAGAAGATTGAATGTCCATTAACTGGAATCTATCTATCTATCTATCTATCTATCCTACCTACCAATCTATCTATATATCTGTCTGTCTGTCTGTCTACCTACCTAACCCTCCCCCCCCCT
>JAECUM010014357.1:0-10181 GCA_016617855.1 Megalonaias nervosa
CGATATGGCATCTTCCATTTCATTTGCTTTCGCTTTGCCATTATTTTTCAAGCAGGCTTCTGCAAGAGTAATACAATGTTTTAAAATAAGTTTCACAACAAAGGATTCATTGCATTTTTCTAAATGCCAGCAATAATCAATGGAGTATTTACAAAACACATACATTGAAATGTGGTCTCAAGTTCTTTCATATACATGCAATTGCAGTATATGTGTGAAGAAACATGCAGTACTTAATCAATTCATTTAAAAATCTCTGGCGAGTCATATGAAAAACAGACAAAAATTTAATCAAGTCATACTTACTTATCAAAACCCGGCATATCACAAACTCTTGAAATGCTTTTTTCCCTTTATGTCCCTTTAGGCTATACTCTGACCAGAGTCTTTTTGTTCCTAGCTTTTTCATCATCCTGCAAACACCATCCCCAATATTATACCGGCCAAGGGAGCACAAGTAGCATATCTGAAAATAATAATAATAATAATAATAATATTAAATATTTATTATTTAATCTTGATCGATGTGACAAAATATGCTTGAATATAGTTCTTTTTTTTGCCATGGTTTTTGCATGCAAATTTATTTGCTCTAACTTGAAACAATTTGATAACACCAACTATGCAACACAATGTACAAACAGCAATTATAAAACAAATTAACCACCGTGAATCTATTGACTTCATAAATGACATTCACTCAAAAGATTGAATTAAAATAGCCAAAAAATATGTAATAGTGTATATGTAGTAAAACACCTGTACATGTTCATCTTTAAACATGTTTTGGCCTACAACTGTAAAAGAAAATAGCTGACCACTACAGGTTTGCCCCCACCCTCGAAAATAATTATGCAGGTGCCCCAGTACTTGTATGATGCATATTGAGGTTCACAACAGCAAATAAATGTTATAGACACGAAAACAGTTTTATTTGAGAAAATAAGGTCCCAAATTACCATCTTCTTGGAGAGTTCAAGATTCTCCTCCAACCTCTGGGAAAGGCCCTCTAGTTCCTCCACTGAGTCACATGGCGTTGAAAGAATTTCTTCTGTATATTATGTGTCTGGGCCTTGTGTATTAACTAAAACTTTCCCTAGGAGGGCCAGCTGCTTATGCTGATTCTCAATAACTGTGTTCAGTTTCATAAGTACACTGAGCTTGAAATCTGTAAAAGATGTATGATGAAATTAAGCATCAGTTTTGAAAGATCAAAATCATTGCTATTAACTCCTTGTAAAAATCTGTACAGTGAACATGGGTCTAACAATAAAAATATTTATGGAATGAAATAGATGATTTTTGTACAATTTATTTGAAAAGAAATAAAACTTACTTTCACTGGAATCTTGTATTTTTTTACTCCCTGGACATGTTGTTTCACTACTGGTGTCTGTAAAGTTTGCATTTCAATGTAGATGGTTTCGGCGTCAGACTTAGAGATGACAATGGTGTACCTAAGAAAGGAAAATAAAAACCCCAACCGAATGATGAACAGAGTAGACACATCGATGAAAAAAGAATCCATTGTAAATACTGTTTATATGCACAACTAAGTCTTGAACAGTATGTTTTATGACCTATAATTTAACTAATTACACATCTCACAATGTTCAGAAATAACAGTGTCTAAGCTACAAAAACTTGTGCTTTCATGTCATAATCTTCCATTTTCCAAACAATTTTGATGTTGACTCAATGTATATGACCTTAGTATTGAATACTAACATTTATAATGTCTACAAGATGACAAGACTATTATCAACTGAAGTGACAACACACCAATGAGTTTGATGTGTACTGAAACATAAACGTTTATAAATGCTACAGAACGTGTTTTTAGTTTACTGCTGCAAATTACCCAACATTTTGTAACACATAAAACAGTTCTTCCATCTTAGGTGAGAATTAAATTCATGAATACAGTGTATAACTGACTTACTCATATTTAGAGAGTAGTAAATGAAATAAGAGATTATATACAAATCAACATCTGTATTATTTGTTTCATTATTCTCATGTACATTTTTTCCCATCAATACTTACTACTTGTAGAGGAACTGGCAGAGAGAAATCTTTCTATTCTCCGCTCCAGAGTGGATGGGGATGGGATGGTGTTGTCCTTCTGGATGCAGCTAAACATACAAAAATAATAACTAGTCCTTAATTGCAGTAAAAAAGAAACAGAAATCAGCCTGGATTTTTTGGCATGTAAACTAAATGTATACTGGTCACAATGACCATTGTATTATTAGGCAGTGATACAATATATCACAAAATGCATTCATTTTGAACAAAACATCTAATCCCATATATACAGCATGAATAAGTGCTCCTAAAAACATCTTATTAAAGAGACAGATAAATAGATGCACTTTATACATACTTTTGATAACGAATGTCTAATTGTGGCATGGAATAAAAGCAATTGATAAAAAGAGACCAGATAACTAAATAGAACATACCAGCAGGAAAAGAGGGCTGACCGGAAAGAATGTTTCCACTTGAGGTTTTCACCTTTGTTTAAGTTCTTCATCTTCATCTGAAATGTTAATGAGAACTTATAAATACTGTGTGAGTTCTTGATTACATTGACTCCTTGTGACATACAGGGTATGCAGAACAATCGCTAATAATAATCACCACTTTTAAATCAAGCTGGTGAATTTTCACCATGAAATGCACCCAAATGCAGTGAATAATCCTGGATTAAAGACAAAATAATGTACAGAAATGTGCAATAAATGAGGCCGAGCTCCAGACAAAACAAAGATATGTGATTTATCTTGGTTTCATAATTACTTTTCTTGTGCTACACATTTTACCAATGCAAATTACATTGAATTTTGTAAATTAAATGGTACAATCAAGATATGTATATCAAAAGATTACTAATCTTCAGCTTTCCAATTAATGCGAAACACAAGTATCAAGTCGTGGATTTAGTCTCTCACCACCAATAAATGCATTATTAAGTAATCATCATATATTTAGCTTGGATAAATATTTTTAAAATCGGTGACCACAGCAAGCCATAATTAAAACAATGGGATTTTATTTTCTGATCAAAAAATGTTGGACACCATCCATGATGTATGTATAAAATGTAGTTAAGCCTTCTGCAAGGAGTCTTTTTCAGTAACAAGAAAGTTTATTTAATTTACATAAAGGCAGACAAGTAATGCAGACTTAACTGATGGTCCCTTCACATCTGCAAGATTCTTTTCATAAACAATACCACAGTGTCAAGCATCACATTGTAAAGAAGCAAGTAAAGGCTTGATAATTCTCCAGCATATACTGACCATCACCATTCTCCTTGTCAGACCAATTTACGTAGCACTGAGGTTTTTTCTTTGGCCTGGGTTTGTGCTCCTCATCCGATTCAACATCAGATGTCTCTTCTGCTTGTTTGGCTTTAAGTAATGCCCTCTGATAACATTCTGAATTAAAAGAGTCCTACAGTTATTTACATGGTGCCAACTTCATTGCTTTAATTCATGACTATTGTGCCTACTATAAAGGGCTATACAAGTCTTTAAATGTTGCCATATTTGTACTTAAAAAAAAAATTTCCAGGAAGTTTAATTTTTCAAAATCTTGTTTAAAAGAACTTTAAATGCAAAAGTAAATGCCAAAGTACTTACATACCTTATAACTCTGAAATTACTGTCTTAGAATAAACACAATTAAATTTATCATTTCAATCCTACCTGTTGTGACAGAGATCCTGACTTTGTATTTTGTCCATTTTTCCTTATCTGGCAGCTAGCCCTTTTTTAAACGCTGAGCAGCATTAAACTGGGGCTAATAGCTGTACCAACACTGAAAATATATAGTAGCAAATAGTAGCCAGCTTATGTTCTCCACAATTATCATTTTGCAGCATCAACATTATTCACTAATAAGACCATGTACACAATAATCAATTCAGAATTTAACAAAGAAATATAGGGCTTGCAAAATGACATACAAATTTTTGCAAATTTTCGGTTGAATATTCTGCATGATTCTGGGTACTCTCTAGAACTGTGTGTGAATCCCAATCACACAATTGAGCTAGACCCATCAACTTCCAATGTAAACAAGTTCGTCCATCTTATTAATTAGTAAATATACTGCATAGTTGATGACAGATGTTATTCATGTTGTTAATATATGCTGTGTTTATTACTCACAAAAAGCTCATGTACATAATTATCACAGAAAACATCCCTGTATTAGGTTATTTACAACCATGTCTGTAATTGTCACAATTTAATTATCTTTAATATGCATATTTTATTCACATCTATGTATATCAGCATATGTATACACATGTCTGAACATAAATTCATTTAAATTTCACTTGTCATTGATTTCAATTTATTATACTTCGCATTTAAAAAAAAAAAAAAAAAATGTTTGGTCAAGAACGATAAATCTTGCGCTCTTGACCTAATTAGCGCGCGTAATTCGAAATGTTAGCCTAAAAGAATGCATTTTTACTACGGTAACCTATCCTATCTTCGGTAGTTTTCTTTCCAGAAATGTACCAGGGTAACAATATAACTTACTTAATACGAGTCGGATAAAAGTCACAGAAATATGCCAAACAGTTAGATCATTTTATAAGTTGAACATGTTGGCCGATAGCCATGGCACTGACTCGCGCCTCGTAGCAGTTTACATATGCATGACTGCATCAACAGACATCGATCAATAAATAAACATTATTTTCTGCAACTAAAAAGTCGACTTTATATTAACTATTTAATATTCATACCTTGGTGGTTCAAAATAGCGAGAAACAGGAGATACGTCTCTAGGGTATCTAGGTATAATTCCGACCACAGGGGTTTGTTACAAATAAAATTGGGAGCCTAACCTGTAATAATATAACATACAGGTTAGGCTCCCAATTTTATTTGTAACAAACCCCTGTGATTCCGACCACCGGGGTAATTCCGTCCACTTTCATGATCATAATATCAAACGTACAGGAAGTAATATCCGATGCATATTAACAAATACCAAAAAAGAAAAGCAACTCTGTAACCTGGAGTGGTTACCCTAATGGTACAAAAGATCGCGAGATCGTGCTAATGCAAAGATATGTCAAGTGCTATTCCGGTAACGTGTTGCAAGCGGGAAATTTCAAGTTTCATCAAGAAAGATTTGGGTCTGCACGCATGCCAGGTTTGTATTATCATATTATAAATGTATATCATTGATTTTTCTTCACAAAGAGAGTTTTATCTTTGCAATATAAACTTAAGTATATATCCAATTAATTATATTTTTCCAATATCTCCAAAGAAATACAATGGTCGGAATTACCCATGATATTTTCCTGTGCCAGGGGTAATTCCGACCAGTCTTGCATATGATAAAATCTTTTAGGCTCTTTATTTGGTTGTATCTAGTTTTATGCATACATCAGTAAACTGACAATCAGATCAATCAATAAACTATGATCAATGAATTAAATGCTTGATCATTCGATATTTATTTGAATTATTGATATTATATGATGTGGCTGCTGTTTTTATCATGTATCAAACTGTGATCATATTTTTTAAACTTTCTCCCCAAATATTCAAAATCAGTCAAGTTTATGTTCCAATAATTATAATTCCATCCATCCATCTACCCATCCAAACAGCTCTCAGTCTATTTGTTCTATATGAACCCCACATTTGTTGACAAATTCTTCCAAGATCTTCAAAGAAATATTTACAAATTTAAATCTACATGGCAGTCCTCATTTAATATGGAATTGTGACGAGACAGGGAAACAGTTTGAACACACTCCAACAACTGTGTGTGCCAGAAAAGGGGCCAGAAGTGTAATTGGTAGAAAATATAACTCTAGAGAAAATGTTACAATCCTCGCCTGTGTCAGTGCAGCAGGAACAGCAATGCCTCCCATGTGCATTGCCATGGAGAAGACAAAGAAGTGTTTGCAGTCATTTAACTGCATGGATACCCCATTTGGTACAGTATGGACCTACCCGGAGAAAGCTTGCATGTGCGATATTTTATGTGAAGAATGGTTTAGGGGAGTTTTCTTGAAGAATTGCGGCCCTGAGCGACCACAGCTTTTGATCCTCGATTCTCATGGGTCGCATGAAGTCATTGGATTACTAGAAGAGGCAAAAAATAAAAGAGAATATCCATATTTTAGCATTACCGCCACCCACCACCCACTACTTACAGCCCTTAGATAGAAGTGTCTTCGGGCCATTCAGTAAAGCCTACAACAGGGCATGCACGGAGTTCCTGACAGAAAATCCTGGATTACATATCAATAAGGCCACATGGCCAAGATTATTCCGTCTGGCATGGCAAGACGCATTCAAATCCAGCAATATAATAAGTGGCTTCAAAGGAACTGGTCTTTTCCCAATCAATAGAGCAGCTATACCAGAGTCTGCTTTCTTGCCATCAGTACCATATGATAGGCCTCAGCCTGAGCCTGCCCTTTCAACATCATCATCAATCAGCAGTCTCGTTCACATACCATCTAATTCAACAACTTCAGACCCTGTAGCTTCTCCATTTAATGCATGTAACACAATCTCTGTCACAAAAGTCCCATCAGCCTTCATGACATTTCAGGATTCCAATGATACCGAAACAACACCGCACGAAGGACTTATTTTAGTAGAGGTACCCAGCGAGGCAGTTGAAAACCTTCAGCATTCTCCATACATCATTGGCTCAGACGTGCTTTTGGCTAGTACAAACCAATGACGAGCTTGATGCCAGCACACTTCTCATCAATTTGGCAAATGGAACATCACTGTTTGAAGGTGGGAATGAGAAAGAGATAGAAATGTCACATACTTCATTGTCATCAATGTGTAATGACGACGAGAGTGCCAATTTTGATGTCGGGGTATCTTGGAATCCCTAATTAGATAATATTTTTGGTACTGCCATTGCAGACGGAACAGAAAGGCCAAAGTCGAAACATGCCATCACATAGCATCGCCTTTTGACGAGTGATGACATAATTTATGAGAAGAAAATGGCTCTCGTTCTCAAGGAAAAATTAGCAGCGGAGAAAGAAAATAGACAAAGAAAGGCTAAAGAGAAAAAGGCTAAAAAAGACTGAAGCTAAAAATACTGCAAACTCAAAGTAAGATTGTAAAGGAAGGAGAAATACTAGGAGCAACGGAATGAAAGTATATTCAGAAAATTAGCTCAATTGCAATAAAATTTATAGCTTGTTTTAATAAATTTTCTTTTAACATGTTGATTTTTGTGCTGCCTATTAAACTGAAGTGCTACCAGTATGTTTGATGGATTATCTTTCCTAAACGTAGGTACCTTGAAATATGTTAAATAATGCCACATCAGAACCATAAATAGCTAATTAGTTTCTGGATCATTGAAACAACTGTCTCTTGATTGCGTGCAAATATTTATTAGGCATTTTGGCTATATAGTGACGAATAAGGAAAACTTGGAAGGGGACAGGGTAAAAGCGAAATGAGAGTAGTTAACAGATGAATACTATAATACTCCCGTTAAGAAGATGCCAGTCTTTGCAAGAAAACATTGATTGTTGTTATCTTTTAAAGTGTGGTCAATTTGCTAACGTTTCATTCCGGAATAATTATTAACCCAAATGTACTGAAATTAAGATCTCTTTCGAAAGCTATAATAATAACAATAATAATTATTACATTGTCTTTTAACACCATACAAGACATATAGCAGTACAACGTAAACATACACAAAATTAAAAAGAAGTAGAGTTAAAACATATAGGTATGACAAAACGAAGCCACAAGACAGACAGAAATGCATACACCTTGTATACAAAATCACCCCAAACTGCCACTGATGCTAGGCGCCTATTTTTCTGTTGAGAAAAAACGATCTTTTATTCTTTTTACTGTTTATTTCTTTAATTTTTAAAAAACTGTTACCTTACATAATCTATTGAATAAGTCTAGCTTGGGTGTGGGTTAGGTGATATACATTCTTTGCTACTATGGAGTGTGTATAAACATAGAAAATATACATTTGTAAATATCTTGTATAATTGCAGGAATTCATGTGATAATAACACATTACTCGGAATCTAATTAAATAATGGAATTAACGATATGTGGATTATGTTGTACATGGATGCTCGGGAATTCCCATTGGTAGGAACTGCCCATATGCCGGTCGGAATTACCCGCACGCTGGTCGGAATTATCCTTCTCTGGTCGGAATTAGCCTGGTGTTGTGGACGGAATTATCCACGACATGGTCGGAATTACTCACATTGATCAGACTGAATAAAATCTTTTTTTCTGTGGCTGTTTCTTGTCCGCGATTGATATTTGTGGCCTAATCTCAATCCTGGTGTTATACAAAGTTGACCTTCGACCCTTTGACATAAGGACATAGAACACAATTAATTTTACTATATATTCTCTACATTTGTTTCTCAGTACTGAACTTTCCACTGTGTGACAATCAATACAAATCATATGTTAATCTAAAATATCTTCAAAGATGACTTCACGGTGAAGTTCTTGTCAAGGGTTGACTTGCATTGTTTTGAGTGGCTGAATTGTAAACAAAACGCCATGCAATGGAACACAGATTTCACCTCGGGATCATCACCAAGGCCTTATTACTCACTGTGCACTGTCGAAATACACACAGACAACCACACCATAAGCTCATATTCTAAAGAATAAACAATTGTCTTGAAATCCATACCAAGAATTCCTAAATCTAACTCTTGTATCACCACCAAACGGAGACAGGAAAAAAATGCTCTAAAATAGACTGGGACTACATAAGCCTTATATTCGGATATGTTTATAGGGCAGTGTTGGTTCCAAAGAGGTCGGAATATGACCCATTTACCCTACTTCAAATACGATTCGGCCGGTAGAGGATGAGCTAGACTTTGGTTCGTAGAAACGTAAAATATTGTTAAGGCAATGGCAGTACGTCATGTTTGTAACAAAAAGAAAAGCTGACGAGTAAAATATTTTCCTACAAAAGTTGCAACCTTCTTTTAATTATTGGTTTTGAAAATAAAAATGAACAAACTACGAAACTGTGATTGTTCCCCCTCATAATGTAAAGTTAACCACAACATTGGTACAACGTTGTTAGCACGTCATATATTATCTTTGTAAAAACTATATTATTTCTTGTCCATACTATTAGGATCAATGCATATACATGCCATTTGTAATTTACTATATCTTTTAGATCATAGGACTATTTAAGGTCATGTTAATCTGTAACGTTTTAGCAACGTGAAAACGTTTTGTGTTAGCTGGGAACAACCACATTTTATAAGAACAAGTATGTGTATGTGCATGTGTATGTATGTATGTATGTATGTATGTATGTATGTATGTATGTATGTACTTACCTATTTTCTGCAAGTATCAGTCGATCTACTGTTTTAACAAGAAAGATAAAATAATTAATGTCCAGCTTTCTGTGATAAATGACTAAGTCCACATTTTTAGAAAAGTGACAAAGTCCCACTTTCTCAAAGATTAGTCGCCCTTGCAATTACGGCTTCATAACTTTTACACGTCCAACCCAAAGGGCAGTAATTCCATGACTTAAATTACAATAACGAAATTTGCTTTTTTTCTTCAATTTTACTAAGAATAATATCTATGCTCGCCGGCCCTGGGTGGACTTGTAAATGTTCATTATATTGCAATGAAATAAACGGTTACTTTATATTTTAAATTGTATGATAACCGACATGACTTTACATATCCTGACTTATATCACAATGGACTTACACATTTTTCCAATGCAAAACTGATTAATATAATAAAACTTTTCCTTACCTAACTATGCCCACACTTTACAAGAATGGTATTCTTTCGAATACGACACGGTAGTGAGTAATCAATCACTTGTTATAATGCAAATCCAATAACGAACGGGTATCCTTACAATATAACATTTGAGCGAAATATATATTTTGTATAATTCAACGTGTATACTTACAATATAACATTTGAGCGAAATATATTTTTATATAATTCCAAGAATGTTCCTATTATTATAAACACAACTTCTATCTATACTTTTTACCCTGTAGTTCGCTGTAAAAACAAACCGTTGCATTGTTAAAACAAGCCATACGACTGTCATCGGGGGTGGGTGGGTGGGGTAGTTAATCCGTAATTATAGTTGTAAATTAGACTGACAAT
>JAECUM010014359.1:0-51021 GCA_016617855.1 Megalonaias nervosa
ACAAAGCCATTTATAGAACAGCATGTGCCTTTTGAGAAACATAAAGCAGTGTGTATAAGAATTGATGAAAATAGAAAGTGGACAATCACGAGGAGCTTATTAATTGCAAACTGCTGATGGTTATAAAGAAGGGATGACGTGGATTACTCACTATATTTAGAATTCGAAGAGAGAACGAGCTTTCAAATGTCCGCATTACCTATTCAGCGAATAACTGGATATATCATTATATAGAGTTATAGCAATTGTAGATAGATTTATATTTTAAAATTGGTTAATTCGAGTTTATAATGTAAACCATACATATTATTCTAAACGCACCTTTGACTGCGAAGATGACCTGTTCCGGAATTTGGGCTTCTTCATGGTAGCCACAAGTTTATAAGTGCAATTTTATTCAATTAGGAGAGAAAACGGACCTGTATGCATTGTTTTTGAGAAATTATACAATTGCTATTTTGCTGTTGGTTTTTTTGCAAATTGTATGCGCAAAACGTTTCATGTCGTTAATATGCCGAAAGGAAACATTTCCTTAGAACTTAATGACCTTCATATACGCAAAACTTATTTTTAAAAAAACAAAACAAAACACCAGAACAAGCAGGTTTGTCGCAGATGTCGATTCAATATGGTGGTATTCAACAAAGGGTGTCCAATGACCGCACACAACTTTACCTAAAACTCATCATCGAGTCAGGGTGTATTTCCTCTGCGTTATAGGGCTGAATAGAGTTCTTCTGTTCATTCTATTGCATAGAGATTGCAAGATGCCATACAAACGTACCTGATACCACAATTTTCAAGTTGATTCACAATTTACTAGCTCTCATATATACCGATAACTAAACGAAATCTGAATCTGGTACCTAAAAATGGGCAAATGCGACTCATATCAGTTTGATATATCAATCATCCTCGCTTACAACTGCATTTGGCAGGAGTGGTCTCGTGGTCTTAATACCATTTGTCTATAAGCTTTTGTAGGCGTAATCGAAATCGCTTTCTCTGAAATGTGCAGTGCAGACAGCTTGATTATCTTACCTCTTCTCAAGTCTTTACTTATCGTTCTTATATGACTAATGCATAGTTTTCTGGTAAAAGGATTGGTAGGACATGAGTACAAAGTGATACCTTCTCGTGTCGTATTGCTGACAACTACAGCAACATATCTTGTTATCCATTTAGTTTTACACACGGATCTAGCTATTGAACGTAATGACAATGAAAGCAGAAAGCTCTGTTCAAGACAGTATGTCACTTCCGTTTAGAACAGAGCGTGAACATGTCTTGCAGCTTGGTCCTTCCAACGAGAAGAAACATATTATTTGTTGTCGCTATTTTCATTATGGATGAGGTATTTGACTTAAGCCCTTTAGAAAGCACTTCTAGAATGTTAACTGTATCAAATAAATGAACGTCATACGGGTGTACAAGTAAGGTTTTAAGTGGAATCACGACTGGTCTGCCAGCCACTACCGGTCTTTAACGGGCGAATTGCTCCAATGTACTGATATTGGAAGAAGCATACATGGAGGAATGATTAATGGAAGGTGTATGTGTCAAGAGATAAGATGTATTCAAAGTTCTTGGTCTTAACTGATATTTCTTTGACTTATTTCAAATACGCTAAGTCGAGGCATTATGAGATGAAAGTCATGATGATGAATTGATAACTTCAAGTTAAGGTGGAAAAATCAGTGAACATGGAAAGATTGTCTTCCGTTACAAGAGGTTTACCGTGTCTCGCTAACATCCCCCTCTCTGTTTGTCTGTCTGTCTGTCTCTCCAATATACCAAAATAATCACAGATAGCAGATAGAAGTAACTTTATTAGATGTGCCTGTGTAGATAACTTTCCCAACCCAAAATACCAATACAAAACCTACCTAGCAACCAAAACAGAAGAGTTAAAGTGTGGATGGGAATGGTATATCAAACGTGAAAGAGGGTAAATAGGTGTAACTTGTGTATTTACTATGAACACTGGTAGTGTGTGGGGTTTTTTACGAATGGTTGTACAAAAAGCAAATAAACAACATTTTACGTACCGAAAAAATGACAGTTACGTCTCAGTCAGCTGATGTCTCGTATCTGTTGGGGTTTTTTTTCCGAGCAAATATTCAGGTACTGCTACCATAATATATGTTTCCTTCCCCGATGAAATATCCGTTCAGGGTATAGAAACAAGTCTTATAAACGCAAGGTTACAAATGCATCGCTTCATACATTGCATTTCATCCGGCCATTATTTCACTTCCTTGTGTCGGTATCACTTTATTTAATAAAGGCCATTGTCTTATTGTTATCAATTTTTAAGCTGATCTAATTCTACAATATATGTTGCTATTTCGGTGAGTGTGTAAATGCATGGTTTTTGTTGGTTTCAAATGTGAAAATGAAGGGCAGTACCATAAGGGTTCCACTGTTCGTTGGTTTGTTGTCACGTAACCAGAATATTAACTACAAGAACGTCCACTATGTCCAGCAAGAAGAGCGTTTTATTAAACAATGAAGTACATGTTACAGATTGTGCAAAAATAAAGAATAGATCAAAATTTACAGCGCTTGGTTGCTTTTTGTTATTTAGCTAAACAAAGGACGCGTTGTATGAAATTAATCAATCAATTTAAGTACAAATTTCAAGGAAAAAGTTTCATACAAGTGTCTTCTTTGATAAAGTTATTCATCACGAATGCAATTAAAATTAGTAAGTACCTGGCTGTAAAGTTGACAACCTGGGTAGACACTTAACCTAACCTGGTTGTGCCACCACCTGGCTGGGCTGCAAAACAATGTTAAAACTAAAATAAATAAGTCAATTAATATATAAAATACAAAAGCCCGTTTTCTCAGGTTGCTAATCACTTTCTCTTCAAATTCTCACTTATACTGCGGACTATTATTATTATTATTATTATTATTATTATTATTTATCTGATGGGGTTTGCAAAATCACCATTACAGGGACTTGTACTAGATTGCTTTTCTCAGACATGCTATTTCATCATCATCATCATCATCATACAATTATTATTATTATTATTATTATTATTATTATTATTATTATTATTATTATTATTCCCTCTATAATAATATAAAAATATATTAAAATATGTCTAGACGGTAGTAGTCTATACAATTTTGTAATCAACCGAGAAGGTACCATATATAAATGCCAAAACACGAACACCAAGCAAGAAAAAGTAAGCTTCAAGTATGAACACTTTATAATTAACTTCCACATTAATCATGCAAATTGTCAGTGTCTGAACTTGCATAATGAGTTGTTACTCGATATGTTGTGTCACCCATAGAGTATTGTATACTTTCTGTGCAATACGACAAACGGAATAGGGACCACGTGTGGACCTAGTGGTCTAAACCACGCTCCGTTACTGATCACTCCAATCTCACCTCTTTCTGCGTGGTTTCGAGTCTTGCTCTCGGCCAGTGTGGGTAAGTGAGAAAGTTTGTCATTAGCTTCCCGTAGATAGGTGGTTCTTTCGCCACCAATTGTACTGGCCGCCATGTATGGCCTATCTTGTTCCGAACAACGGCGTTAATCTCCATAACTACAACAACAACAAAAGGAAAACAATTTTGGAGAGAAGCTCTTGATTAAGTATATCAACACATTTTATGTAAGTAGCGACGTTATTTCTCATCATGGTCTTAATCATGATTAAAGATAATGTAGAAATCAGGCATCGACGAGTGCTGATTGCAAACCGAAAATAAGTGACAATCGCAATTTGAGTGCCGGTCTGTCACCGAAGTAGACAGCGTGCTTGCCATAGATACACGCAAGTTCAAGTTTGAATGCAGGTGTCAGGATAATGTGACCGGGTGGGACATATACTACATGTATGCGGCATGATGCCCCAGTGCCAGACATTACTATAAACTGTGACACTACAGATATGATAGCGATATGACTGAAAGTTGTTAAGAGCTACGTTAGAAATCCAAATCACCAAATCACACACACACACACACACACACACACACACACACACACACACACACACGAGTGAAGCATTTCCTTGTATATACTCATAAAACTTTATAGGTCATCTAACTGGTGTATCTGTGAGTTGATTTCTAAATCAAATGAAATTACTCCAACTGATTCATAGCAGTTACATGTCTGGGCTGAGCCATAGTTTCGTAGAAACTTGAATGAGACTACGCAGTACACGAATTGAAAATTGAATGAAGGTCGGCGATTTACAATATTGTAAATCGTTGTACAGCCATGTTACGTACTCGTTTAGCACGTTTAAATATATCTTTTTGTTCTCCGTTGAGGCTTGATCAGCTACTCGTTAAAAACAATAATGATAGAACTATTTGTAAACTTTCAAAACATCATTTAAAACAACTTGGTAATCCTTAAATGCGAGTTATCAAAAACAATAAAATAGTTGTTGTTGTACAGAGTAGTGTAGTTTCACATTCTATTCAGAAGGAAACCTTTTCAGAAAATAGATGCTTAGGTTTTCATTTCTTGTAAACACTGCTGTTTTTGTTTAGTTGTTGTTGTCCTTATTTTGTTTTGTTTTGTATTTTTTGCTTAAAACCATTTCTCAGCACAAGATAGGCAGCGATCAGTAAAGGCGAGCAGTTTAGACCAATCCATCTTCCGGCATCTTCGCTAGCTAAGGTTCCGATGTGATAACCCTCTCTACACATTGGCGTATCGATCAGATATTTTTGTGCTTCGGATCTGTGAATTTCATTGGATGAGGCGGCAAGCCACCGCATCTAATCAAAATTAAGTTGATCAAACTTGAACAATGTTCCTACATGATCGAGACAAAGGGAGCACACAACTTTAATGGACTGATAAATGAGCAATTTTCGACTGCTGGTCCGTGTTTGCACAAACACCTTTCACTCAAATAGACCTGTAATGGCTTCCCTTCACACTTTCGATGTTAAACTTAGACGGTATCGTTTTTAGTTCAGTTGCCTCCACCATTTTCGGGCGATTTACAATGCAACACGCTATTGATTCGTCGGCATTACATACTAAGGGAGGCAACTCACAAAATACAATAGATGTCGCTAAGACAAAGCACCAAAATATCTGTTCCATCAGCCAAGGCGTAGATAGGGTTATCATATCGGAACCTTGGCTAGCGGAAATGACCTTGTTAACACCTTAGAGAGGTCGAATCCGATAAGCGCATCTAGCATATACAAAAACAGAGAGATCCAGTCACACCGAACAACTGACAAATATAAAGTTATTAATTTAGTTAACCTAGGTTTTATTTGGAAACAAAAAAGATTTAAAGTTACATTCTTATAGAAATATGCTGCTCAGATTGATGATGTTACATACACATAGTTTTATGGACATAACCCTTCCTCTGTGTACAGACGTTGCTAGAGAACGAGAAAAGAAAGTGCTTAAAATCTTTATGTTTTCTAAAAAGTCGACATTCTTTTGTTTATGAATTTGGCAGTCAATAGCCAAGTATTACTTACTAGTTATCGTGACTAACTGGTTGACGTTTTGTTTAAGACAGACTAATATACAACTTACTTTAGAATTGTAATTTGGCACTCAATAACCAAGTATTACTTACTAATTATCAAGACTAACTGGCTGACGTTTTGTTTAAGACAGAGTAATACACAACTTACTTTAGAGGTTACATATTTAGTATTGAAGACCAATTGCATTTCGTTTGCTTTTTTTTCTCCATAAATCGTATTCCGCTGATGGTGGGGAATTGTGACATCCCACGAGAGTCTTACAAAATACATATAAACAAGCACCATTCAGAACAATAAGTGCAACGAGTAAATACAGGAATAAAATATCACAATGTCTTGCATTTTAATTGTGCTTTTATTTTATTTATTTAAAGTAAAAAGAAGAAAAGAGACAGGAAAAAAAATAGGACGATAAATGTTGAACAGGCCCCGGCATTGCTTACATATCGACTGTGACAATCCTAGACGTTTATTATATGTTATCAACCTTATGATAAAATCATCCTGTTTTGAACGCTATATACCTTTGAAGTGTGTGTATCAATGACATTTATGCAAGAAAGGAACTTTTTGCTTGATAACCAGACAGGACAAATTTACTTCTAGATGCGTACAAGAGTGATTTTCTGAAAATTGTCCAATTTCGTTTTTAAAAAGCTCGAGAAATAAACGAACGGAATGATACATAAATATATATTTAACAGATATGTGTATATTGCGTAATCAGATAATCAGGTATTTTGAATAACTACAGTGCATTAGCAGTTGGGTGAAAATGAGGCTGGTTGGCAATAACCCACCCAAAAGGATGTGACTTGTCCTTTTATTAAGTATACAAAATGAGCATAGGTACTCTTAAAAAAAAATAAAAACAAGCTCGGACGACTTGTGATTATGAACAACAACCTACGAATTTGGCTTCACATTAAGAATGTAAAACCTGACAAACTGTTAAAATCGCGTTATTTCTACCGCCAAGACTTACAGATTCTGTTCGACGCAAGGGTACTAACTTAATTCGGACTCAAAGGAAGGATAACTTTTCGGGTGTAATGTTAATTTGTATTTCTCAGGATGCTTATACAAATTTAATGAGAAAAAAATGGAGCTAACTCAAGTTTGGCAAATTTTTAAATAATTTTTAAATATTACTTCAGTTAACTCCCGTTGCTATTACCAGTTATTTCATTGACCAACACGCGCAGTAAGGAAACGTCCTCTTATTGGTTGAGAAACTTGGGCTAGGAATAAATCGATAGGAATGAACTGTCACCTCACAAAGGCAGACATTTTGTTATGGTTCGATGTTTGGTCTTGACAGCACATTCACCACTAGGCCGATAAATCAGCCCTTCACCCGTGATGATGTTGATTTTCGGGTGAGGGGCTGATATCACATATTCATTAAAAGCTGCAATTATCTGCAATCAAATTTGGCTGCACACATCGGTGGACATTTTATACACTTACCGGTATTTCTCGTGGCTGTGCAGCTACCGTCAGCTGTAGAGTTCTTTTGGTGACATGTACATTACATTTTCGGAGCATATCATATGTTTGGTGACTTGTAAATCCACCTGAAATAGCACAACTATCTGTCCTGTGGCCACTTTGAATTTCGCGCTTGATATGGCTATTACCAATTTCCGGTATGTGTCTAAAGTGTACGCAGGTTTGTTCCGGAAAGATTTGCATGCAGCAAAATTATACATTTTAATGAACAGGTTACATCAGACCTACATATCGTCCATCAGTATCAACACAGATTTGGCGGGGTTGGGGTTGATTTATCGGACTAATTCAACACGTACTTGGGCTCTATCGTGCTGAAGAATTAGTGCTGAAGAATTATATATATATATATATATATATATACATATAGCAGGTATGAAAGAGCATGCGTACATATATATATATAGAGAGGTATATATATATATATATATATATATATATATATATAGTGTTCACTGAAAAATGAAACCTCATTATACAAGTAACCTATTAAAACTGATTTGTTTCTGTTATTTCCGAAACTTTCCTTCTTTAATATCAACATTCCTCAATCCCAGTAAACCGAAAACCTTCAACGCTGAACAACGAAACCACTTTTCGATCCTGAACTTCAATTTTAGTCTTAAAAATATCCCATAAAACCGAAAATCAGTTGATACATGGAAATATATTAAGCTACTAAATTTCTGAAACATAATGGCACAGATAAACTTACGGCTAACAGGTACTTTCGTGGCCTGATCTGTGAAATAAGGGCCCTGAAAATGTCCCAAGGACACGGGTAGTTAAAACAGCACTTAACATGCGTGCCGACACATATTAGGATTAATAGGCTAATGTAAGTCTCTGTACAGTGCAAAGGCGCCAGCTATTAAGGCTAATTAATCTATTAATAACATAATGCTTGTAGGTTAGCCACTTATAAAAGACTATGTTTATCTGTTGATTATGTCATTGTAATTAATGCTGTTCATTTGTATATATGATTAAAAGAAACATTGTTGGCATGTTTTGTTTGTTTGTTTTTTTTTCGTGTTTTTTTTTCTTTTCTTGTTTCCTTGTTTTTCTTTTTTGTTTTTTTGTTTTTTTTTTTTTTTTTTTGTGTTTTATTGTTTTTTGGGGTGTTTGTTTTTAAAATTAAATATCAAGGATATATTAAGCAGGCAATTGGTCTCGCTTTTCATGCTTTGCCGACGGAGACCAGCAAATCAGTATTCTAAATCAGATTCACTCAAACGATTTTAAATAGCGATTAATCATAACATAAAAGTATTTACGTAACCAAAACTGTCGTTTGTCTTTACTCAAAACAGTGAAGTTTTTCATGCAGTGTTACGGGTGAGAAATTGAAACCAAAGTTCAGAAACCCCGCTGCTTTAATTACATTAATGTTGCAAACCTGCCAATGACATACGCAGCCAACAGGAAATCATGGATGGCTAAATAGACATTCATTACATAGATAAGTAATGTAAACAAATGGGTATGTCAGCAGGAGAGTTAAATCATTATGTTCTTCGACCTGATCTAAGTATGTGTCACGTGACTTCGATCTTGCGTTCCGGTGTCGTGAAAGCAATCAGGCCGATTAAGAAAGCGATGAATGTGATAATAAGAATGTACGTTATGAGCCATGTGGTAGTGATATGACATACCCTGAAATTTTAGAGCTTATAAAAAATATTTTTAAAAAGTTCGCATTGCTAAAGATGGCGGTTATTTGGCTATTTCGCAAGAAATAGTCATAAACATAAGCCAAATTACTTAAAGAACGATGTAAGAAACAACAAACAACGCCCCACGCCTTCTTCAAGCCAGGTTCTTGAACTGTGAACATTTTAAATTATTCGGAGTATTTACACACTGTCGAGTATCATTCATAATTTCATTGCACTTATAGTAAAGTTATAAAAGTACCGTATGTAATTTTTGCGATGTTTGATTTTGACGAGGACAATATTTCTCTGTGGAACAAATATATATATATATTCATGTTCTAGAATACAGTTTTCGGTAGGAATGTATATTGTTCAGCTAATTCTTCATTAAATGCACGTATTTAAAATAACATATAAAATCAGCTATCTTAATTCTGTTCACTATTACGCACACAGATACCGATGCCTTTCACTGTCTCTCATAATTATTCAGAAAGTCAGAAAGAGACTTTGTTTACATCTGCAAAAGCACAAGTAAACCGAAAGGTTCTCAAAACAGAAGTAATTTTTGGTTCCCCAGAGCTTTCGGTCTCGAGGGATTCCACTATATATATATATATATATATATATATATATATATATATATATATATATATATATATATATATATATATATATATATATATCTTGCAAATATTTATCTATATTTTTTGCAAATTTATTTGTATTCATTTGTTCTAAATTGTACAGAATATGTTTAGTTGCCAACGTGAAGATAGTATTACATAGGATCTATAAATAGATGTTTACATATGTGTTGACAATCATTAAAAATAATCTTAATAATACTACTTGATGTCGCCTTTCTCACTGGCTGATGGGTTTCGACGTTTCTAGAACAATTTGGTAACTTCCCATTTGATTGTGTTAGGTCACATGAATAGGCAAGTCCGACGCAGAATGAATAGTGTGACCTGTCAAGTGTGGTATACTGTGAAAGTCGTAATAGTATTTGTATATAAGGAGAGAACTGAGCAATCAGAGTCATTCCGATTTTGGAGTCATCCTCATTTCTTGTTCTCGTGTTGTAAGTCTGTAAACGTGTTTTATATTGCACTTAGATATTCTTCGAGAGGAAAAATATTTGCTTGGACTGTTAAGTGGAAATAGAAAGTCCTCAATATTTGGACAATAAAGTAGTAGAAGGAAAGGCCGATTCTAGTGCAAGACCTATTTTTACCCCCTCCCCACTCTCAGAACAAATACAAATTACTCTCTCAGAGACCCTAAAATTCCCACCCCAAACGATTTTTCTAAAAACTAAAAGGCTGATTCTAGCGCAAGACCTATTTTTTCCCCCACCCAGCTCTCCAAACAAATACATATGTACCTAACAGATGATGTATAAGGTAATGTAATCAATATCTCTACGAGCCAGCCTAGCCTTGTGTGGTAGTGTGAAGATCAATACTCTGCATTCCAATCAAGGTAACATGTATTAGTCATACTGCTACGTCACGTAGAGATGTGTCAGACGCAATCACGTGACTTTCCAGAATGTTCCAGAACAGCAGCATATAAGGCGGTCAAATTCTCTCATAGTCATTGCACTGCTGCACGTTCAAGGGACATCTTCACCGGGCGAGATCAGGTAAGTGATATTTTTCATATATTATTGTTTAGATAATATTTCATACCCTATCATTATCATACTTTTTTTGATAATCTTTTTCATACCTACTAACTCTCATTGGTAGAATATCTGTTAACATACTATCAATAGTACGAAACTCGCATATTAAATCGTCCATATCATATTTTATACCCCGCAAGTAAGATCGTATCTGATCAAGTAATTTTTTATAGGTGATACTAGCCGTTTGGCAACTATTTTTTTTAGTCGCTAGTCGAGGTTCTATCTTTTTACACGCAGTTGTAAGAGAAACACCAATGCCCGATATTATTAACAAAAACGGGTTTAATGATGCACCACTCGAAATTATACCAGATCCGGTCAATAACAGCGGTAAATATGATATTACTCGAAGTATTTTGTTATAATATCTATAACATTTTTTCACGCACCAAAGTCTTTTATAATAAAATTTGTAATATTGCATTAGCGCATCAACATCTTGTTTTGGAATTTCTTTTGAAATGTGATTGAAATCAAATATATATTTTTTCATTATATAATATTAGTTTACAACAATGCTTGTTCCTGGTTTGATTAAGTAATTATTTGTGGTGTTTCAGCTACAAATTCCAAACACCACCAGTAAGACGTTGCGGTTATTGTTTGATCATCTGCTTCCAGTAAAAATATTTCTTCAGCATCTTTATTTAACACTATAGATACAACTCCAGAGAAAGCATCGGTTGAATGACGCCATGGAAATGTTGTAGTATAAATTTTAAACTTTGCAGAGCTAAAGATAGACAGTCTATACACACCAGTAACTTCTGCAGTATGTTTGATAGTGTTATTTTGCTGTGACCATGTTGTTAATCCTGATGCTACTGTGTACACGATATTTTTAATTTGTCTGTGTGGAATTTTAATCAGATTAGTTTTTTGAACAATATTAGGTATTCCACTGACAATATCATTGAGTTTCGTGTTAACGTCAGCTAGTTTTATGTCAACGGTTGGTTGTTCCCCAAAAAATTCTTTAAAGGGTTTGTTTATGTTTCTACGAAAATTTAAAAACGTTTCTACATGTCTAGAAAAAGTAGCACTAAGTGTAGTCATTTCATCACCGATTGTTTTTAAAGAAAGTTGAAATAGGAATTTCCTTATCATCAACATACTTTTTTGTTGCAGCATCAAAATCATATTCCGGTGTTCTAAGATTATTAATGCCGTTATTGTTCATGTTGAGAAATGCACGCATTATACCACCGTTGGCCAATACGTACTTAGGTTCTTGATCATCGACATATTTTTTTGTTGCGGCGTCTGTATCTGCGGCTGGGTTTCCAAGGTCTATAATTTTATTTTGATTCATAATAATACGACCCGTAAATGAATCACCAGCTTTTTTGACATAATCGTTAATTGAGTTACCAGAATCTTGTATCTTACCTTGATTAGTAAAAGTAACAATATTATTAACAACCTCGGTGGGAATTCGTAGAAGTACATTTGACAGTTGTACATTACTCATCTTTAATCGTCCTTGTTTATCCTGGAAAATAACAACTTCATTTTGATCCACACTTGTGAGATTTAATAAATTATCGATTTCATTTCTTAGCTGATCAAGAGTTGCGGACTTAGATAAGTCACCTTGATAACTTTCAGTCAATAAATCTCCTATTAATGTTCCAAATTTTGTATAGTAGCTCATTATTTATTGTCTTACATAAAATTGTCAACATTAGTTAGTTTAATATTACATAAAATTATATAACAACGATGGCGACGATATTAAACTTTGATACAGAGCGGTTGGTGAAACGTAAACATAACAATGAACTTCCAGATTGTCATTATCTTATTGTTGGGCGAACTGGATCTGGAAAAACAAATTTGCTTATGAACTTGCTTCTTGGTGATAATTTTAACTACGATCGAGTTTATATTTATACAATTAATCCACAGCAAGATAAGTACGAGCTACTAAGCGAATATAATGACAAACTTCGTGATGATCTTGAGGCTGGTGAAGATTTTTTTATAATTAGACAGCCAGAAGATCTTGTTCCAGTTAATCAACTTGGTGCATCTGAACATAAGATAGTAGTTTTTGACGATATTCCGCTAAATAATACGGAGATGAATAAAATAAGATCATATTTTTCACTATCGCGAAATAAAAAGTGTAATTCTATTTATTTAGCTCAAGGTTTTTATAATGTTGACAGATTTATTCGGCGAAATACTGGTTGTTTTATATTATTTCCGGGACTGGACAATGTTGACGTCAGAAATATTGCGAACGAACAATGCGGTGACGTAACAAAAGATAAATTTATTGAACTTTATCATAAAGCTACAAAAGATAAATATAACTTCTTCTTATTTGATAAACTTACAAATGATCCAACTAAAATGTTTCGCTGTTGTATTGACACTTACTTACAGTAAGGCATTTCAATTTTATAAAATTTATATATAATAATTATGGACAAACGAGCAAAATATAGAAAACATATAGAAGATTTTAAAAAAAACTTGCTCAATCTCAAGCAGAATTTAAGCAAAGGGTACAACAGGCACGACGCGGACAAATAACTGCTGCAGAAACAACAGCTACGATTCTCAAACCAGTTACTGAAGCACTTCTTGGGAAACAACCTGAAACTAAACCACTATCAGAAGAAGAACTTAAGAAACTACAGGAAAAAGGTTTACTTGGACTAGTTAAAGAACAACAAGAAGCAGCTGCTGCAAAAATTATTAGAAGATCTGATGAAGAAAAGTTAAAGTTAGCTAGAGAACTTGTAAAACATATTGCTGATCCTGCTGCTAAACAAGCTGAACTAAAACTGATATTAAATGATCCATTTTTACTTGAACAAAGATTATCAGAAAGACTATTAGTTGAACCGATTGAAAGAAGGTTAGAAGAACAAGAAGAACGTCAAAAAAGAGAAAGAGAGAGGAAGAAGAAATGGAAAAAAAATTGAAAATGAACTAGAACAAAAAAGAAGATTTGAACATGATTTAGGAAATATAAATAGTAAAATAAGAGATGACGAGTATGAAGATTTTAATAAGAAATATAACTTTAAGAATGTGAGAATACGTGATATTAATAAAGGTGAATTTAAAGCCGACGAAAAAATTGCAAAATTAAAAGAAATAAAAGAAGAGACTGATAAACATCGCAGCAAAATAGTTTTAGAAAATATAAATTACTATAATTACATTAAATTATATCGACATGGAATTATCGCTGATCTTTATACTGAAGTTATTAATAATGTAAGAAATAACAAATATCGTAGTCATAATAATAGTAGTTTAGATAAAGAAGCAAAATTATTAGATAAAAGACCAGAAGGATCAGCATATATAATATATGAAACTCTAGAGGAAACTGAAGGAAGGAAACAAATTGAAGAAAAACAAAAAAATAGCAGAAGATAAAATAACAAAATATGATTACAATTCTTTTATAAGAAAATATGATATTGAAGATATTAATAATATTAATAAATTGCTGCAAGAAGAATATGATGATATTATTGAAAAATTAAAATATATTTATCAAAAAGGAAATAAAGCTTATAGTAGAATTGTAAAAGCTAAAATAGAAGAACCTGAAATACATGAAGATCTTGAAGAACTTTTTAAACTTTATAGAGATGCTATTATTGCCTATAATTTAATGCTTGTAGCGGATAAATTTAGATCTGGAGAATATAAAAATATGAATTTTTATGACGCGTTTGAACATAATGAGAATCTTCGCACGGTTAAGACTGGAACTGGTGTAAAAATATTTACATCAACCGCCGAAATGATAGGCAGATTAATGCTATTAATATCATCAAAAGAAGCTGGGAATGTTAGTGTTGAAATTGATAATGAAATTATTGATATACTTGATCATCTAAGATCAGAAAATTTATTAACATCTGACGAGTATGAAACTTTACACCGCGACTTAATCTCGGCGATTTAATTTTATAAAAAATATAATAAATAACGATGTCAACAACATTATTGCTAGACTCTAGTACAACCGCAAAAGATAGCGCAAATTTTTCAGTAAATTATATTCCGCCAATACAACTTGATACTGAGAAACAGTATGAAATTGGATTAATATCTTGTACTTGCTGGAATGCTATGGCTAACGTAAAAACTGGTATCAATGATGAGATTGCAATTATTTCAATAAGAGACACGCAATGGAAAACATTTAAAATTCCACAAGGAGCTTATAATATTATTGATTTAAACAGAGTGATAAAAGAGCTTATGCAAAAAGAGAAGATGAAACCTGATAATTTCGAGTTAGCAGCGAATTATAACACGTTACGAGCTAGAATGACAATAAAAAATATGTCAGTTAGTTTTATATCACCGAGAAGTATCGCACCACTGATAGGATTTGAACATAGAGAGTATTATTTAGATCCTAATGAACCTATTACATTTGACGGTGAACTGCCGGTAAATATAACTGACGTAAATACAATATTAGTAAATTGCTCTATTGCTTCTGGATCTTACTCAGCCCAGGGCAGTGAAGGACAAACGATTTATAGTTTCTCGCCGGATGTTCCACCAGGTTCTCTCATGCAAATTACTCCGCGTCATATTATATATTATCCGTTAAATATTAAAAATCAAATAACAAGTATAACAATGCAATTAACAGATCAATCTGGTAGGCAATTAGATCTGAACAACGAAATTGTTACATATTATTTACACTTACGCGTACAATAACAAAGTTATTGCGACTTCGTGATTGACGATAAAAATTATACAACCTCAAATATAATGAAACAGAGAAAAAAAATTTATCGAAGAAAAATAGTAGGAGGATTTTTTGGGAGTATATTTACTAAAGTTATTGAAAATGTTCCGGGAATTGCGCGTAAAGTTGCACCAATTGCACTAGACGCAGGTATAGCTTTTGCAACTGGAGCCGCATCTGCCGCTGGAACTGCGGTGGGACAAAAAGTATCTGATAAAATAAAAGGCGAACCGCAAAGCAGTGTACCTACAATCAAACAAGTTATTTCAGAGATCGCACCAACAAAAGAAACTCAACGTGCTATGATAACAACAACAAAAAAACTTTTATCGCCAAAGGGCGAGCAGATCATACAAAAATTAATATCTAAAGTAACGGCGCCGCAATAAAATTTTATATAATCTAATAAATAAAAATGTCTGTTAAAAATTATCTCGATTTAGCAGAAACTTATGACACCGATAACACTGTAACAGAATTTGAGTATGTTGAGTATCTCGATGAAAATTCTAATGAACCAAATAAAGCTGGTATTAGAACATTTAATACTCGAGACGAAGATGTATTTCTATTGCCACATAAGGCAGTGTTAGAAGTTCGCGGTCAGATTATGACAGTGGCCAATCCACCTGTTGCAATTGCAGTTGGAGCAGAAGTAGCTCTTATAAATAACGGCTGGTGTTTATTCAAAAGTGCTAGATATCAACTAGCTAATCAAACTGTAGAAGATATTTCAAGTCACTTACAAGTTGCAAGTACAATCTTAAATATTATTTCGTTTTCCGATGATTACTCCAGATCAACTGCAACGAATATGATGTGGTTTAAAGATACTGGAAGTGGTGGTTTAGCCGTACCAAATGAACTTCTCTCCAAAGGTGTTTTAGTACACGGAGCTAATGCTGATGCGGATGCTGTAATTGTAAGAGATTTTCTTATCGCTAATGCTGCTAATTTTGGTATAGCCCCACCAGCTGCAGCCGCTGATGCAGACGCTACAAGAGTATCACTTATTGCTGCTTGTAATAATTTTGGTATAACCCAACCAGGAGCAGCCGCAAACGGTGTTGCAATGTTAGATTTAGTTAATAAATCAATTAACGTAAAAAATCCACGTTATAATGAAGGTTATGCTAAGAGAAAGGCACTTACAGCAGGATCACGTCAAATTACAATGATGCTTCCGTTAAGTATGATTTTCGGCTTTTGTCGCGATTATGATAAAGTATTTCGTGGAGTTAAACATACACTTATTTTAGATCGAGCAGAACAAAACGACTGCTTGTTTAGGTCAGGCGGAGATGACGTACAGTTTATCATAAACAAACTTGCTCTGTGGATGCCGCGTATAACGCCGTCGGTTATAAAAGCGTCAGAACTAAATAGCATACTTGATAAATATACAAACAAAATTTATTTTCAGCAACATAAAATATATCAAACAGCAGTTCCAAATACTACCGACTACACATGGCGAGTTACAACAACATCAAGCGAACAACTGCCGAGACAATTGTTTGTCGTATTTCAACAGCAAGCGCGACGTGGTAACCAACAACAAAATAATGCAATATTTGATAACGCTGATGTTAGACGAATATATGCTAGACTAAATTCGAAGCAGTATCCAGAACGAGCGATAGAATGCAATTTTGCAGATGATGCTAATAAAAATATTACTAGACCTTACATGCATCTGCTCGACGCAATACAAAAATATCAAGATGTTGAAGATGGATCTTAAATATCAGCAGAGGAATTTCGTACACTTTATCCAATATTTCATTTTGATATTAGTAAACATGGCGAGCGATTAGTTGATTCGACAGCTGATATTGAAATTACTTGGACATTAGGAGTAGTTCCAATAGCGCCGTTGTACGTGTACGCGTTAGTGATCAGCGACAGATTTGTTACGATAGACTCCGTTGGAGGTAAAATGACGGTACAAGTTTAATCTGCAATCGTCATATAAGATGACAAAATATATTGTAAAAGAAATATATTTGACTGATGGTCAAGTTAAAAAATTAGCAGCTGCTGTTGCAAAGCAGAGACAGGTATCATTAAAGGTTAATCCTGGCTCTCAAACGGGTACCTTAACAAAATTGATGTTAACCAAAAATCAAGCAAATAAATACGATCGCAAAAAACCTTTTGTTTTAAATTTAAGTGCCGCACAAATAACAGCGATGTCAAAACAAGGTGGTTTCTTTGGTCCAGCATTATCAGTGATAGCCAGCACGTTATTACCTAAAATTTTACCGGTGTTAGGTACATTAGGACTAGCAGCAGCGTCTGGCGCAATATCTGGCGCAACGAAAAAAGCAGTTGAGGGCAGTGGTATAAAAAAAAATAGTCTAAAGCTTAATTTTATGTGACTGATAAATATAATGCCACAACGAAAAACAAAATCATCGAAAAAACTGAAAAAAAAAGAAAACAACGAAACGCAATCAAACAAAACAAGGAGGAATTATTCCTTTCGCTCCACTTTTAGCGGGACTAGCGGGAAGTCTGCTGCCAAATCTGTTAGGAATAGGAGGACGAGGACTAACATTGCCGGGAACACGGCCTCCCCGCTAAGTAACTTTGATATACTTGATAAACTAAAACAAGTAAAAAATTTCCACGGAGTTTCTTCTAAAGTTGAACTCGACACCGAAGGTGTTGCATCAGGTGGTCCATGTGTGATAAATATACAAGATTTCAACAACGGATCCGGCACGCATTGGGTAGCAGTTTATAATAACAATTATTTTGACTCGTTTGGACTTCCTCCGAGCGATGTAATAAAAAAGTATATGAACAAAAAATATAAAATAATATATTATTCGTCCAATCAACTTCAACCTGTTGGAACTTCTGCTTGCGGATATTATTGTATAATGTTTGTCCGACAGATGTCAAAAGATCCTAATTTTTTAAAGTTTATTTTGCAGTTTGATAAGCAACATTCTCACGCTAATGATGAGATTGCAATTAATTTTTGTAAAGCTTACTAATAATTTTATCTAAACTTACAAATATATAATGTCAACATATTGTCTCAAATGTAAAACTAAAACAGAAAATAAGGATGAGACGACGGAAAAAACAAAAAATAATAGAATGATGCTAAAAAGTATTTGTGCTGTTTGTGGTAGAAAGAAAAGTATGTTTTTAAAGAAGTCGCTGGGAGCTGGTTGCCCTCCTGACAAGATTATTTTAGTAGACGACTAAAAATATAGAATGATATGCAAGTGCGATTCTGACAGAGATTTATGTCTCGAGCAAAATAAAATTGTCACATACTGTCAACGTTGTAACAACAGAGAAATAATTGGAACAGGTATAGATATACATAAATTAATTGGCAAATTACCAAAACCAAAAGGAGGCTGGACATTGCCAGGCCATAAATATACTGGACCTTATAATCCTCTTGATAAACAACTAGATGAAAATGATAATCCGCTGCCAGGACAGGAGCCTTATAATCAAGTTGATGCAATAGCAATGCGTCACGATATCTGTTACCGGGACAACGAGCAAGATAAGGCTGGTTGTGATAAAGTAATGTTAGACGAACTTCGTGATATGGAGCCTACAAATCTACGAGAACGTTTTGATAGAAGGCTGGTACAGGGTTTTATTGGAGCAAAATATAAATTAGGACTCGGAAAGGAATTATATGATGATCTCGCAGCCGAACTACACAAACCTAAAAAAAAAAGTTTACGCGACGTAAAGTTGTCGCAAATGCCGTTGATGATATCTGGGCGATAGATTTAGTAGATGTGTCAAATCTAGCAGAATTTAATGATAATAAGAAATATTTGTTTAACGTTGTAGATGTTTTTAGCAAATATGCTTTTAGTGTTCCAGTTTTAGACAAGACAGGAACGTCGATAACTGATGCGTTAAAACAAATAATAACAAGTACAGAAAGAAAACCGAATAAAATCTGGACCGATCACGGAGCAGAATTTTTTAATAAAATGTTCGAGCAGTTTCTAGAACAAAATAATATTAAAAAGTATGTTACAGGGAATGAGGGAAAAAGTGTCGTAGTAGAGCGATTTAATCGCACTCTAAACGAAAAAATACACAAATATTTGACAGCTAAAAACACTAATAAATATATTGACAATTTACAAAACATTGTTGACGAATATAATAACACGAAACACCGAACCACTAAACTATCGCCAAACGACGCAATCAAAAATCCGATATTAGCAAATGAAAACATGTACCGCAGACATAAATTTAAAGTCGGTGATAAAGTTAGAATTTCTTTGACGAAAAAAACATTTGAAAAAGGATTTACTCCAAACTGGACTGAAGAAGTGTTTGTAGTTGATAAAGTACTTTTAACAATACCTGTAACATACGCGCTAAAAGATCTGGCAGGGGAACCGATCATAGGTAGTTTTTACGAGCAGGAACTTCAGAAAACTGAGCAAGATGTTTTCGTTATCGAAAAAGTGATTAGGAGAAAAGGCGATAAAAGTTTAGTTAAGTGGCGTGGGTATAGCGATAAATTTAATAGCTGGGTACCAACTAAGTCGATCCAATAACGTTATTATAAATTTGTTCGTATTTCACAAGCACAGATTTACATTTGATAGTTTTACATAACGAAATTAAATGTAATTTTCTTTTATTATCGACTGGCATTAAATTGAGTATCTTAGCAAAAATAAAATCGTATTTTATACTCCTTCGCTGGCCAGTTATTTTTAGATTTAAAAACGGCCTGATAAGCTGCCAAAATATCTGTTGTTCGGCAACAGTAAAGTTAAATTTTATTATTTTTTTGGCAATGTGATACTTAACATTATATCGTCCAGTTGTTGGTCTGCTGTAATTTTTTCTGTCAGCGACTATTTCATCATCATCGTCAGATTCGTTGTTGTACAAAATATCATCTTCGCTATAACTAGCAGATTTGTCTATTATATCGGTAGAGATTTTAACATTGTCTGCTACTTTATCGCAGGCGACGGTGTCGCTGGGGACTTTATCGCTAGTGATTTTAACATTGTCTGCGATTGTATCTTCCACATATATTTCAGCAAGTCGTTTCATCAAGTTCATATTATAATATACTTTTATCTAATTTATTGTTATAAGATATGACCGACGAGGTAAAATATCATCAAAAGGTTAATATATTAAATTACAAGGAACTAGCCGAAGCAGTTCGAAAATGTCTGTCGGGTTATAGTTCGTATTTCGTTGACGTTATTGTTACGCAAGGTGATTCTCATAAAATATTACTAACAGCAGCAGAAAAAAATAAACTTAATGAAAATGCTTTTATAACATTAAAATTTGATCGCGATGATATTATGGCATTTGCACATAGCTGTCTTACTAAGACAGAATTACGAAATATCATTAATCATCATATCTGAAACTAAATCTATCAAAAGTTGACATTGAAGTTGCTGATTTAGTTATTCCATCGGCAACATATTTTATTGATTTACTATCAATTTTATGATATTTTGCTGCAGCTGATATTGATTTAAATTTCATTTCTTCTCCAGTTTCAAGATTTACTGAAATAACTGATCTTATAGGGTTTCTGAAATTATTACCGTCAAAATTAGATCCACGTCGAGTATTTTCTTTTGATGTAACCAAATCTAAATTTTCTAAACGATTATCAGTTTTACTTTTGTTAATATGGTCAATAACTAGATTACCTGAAATATCGTTATTAAAAATTTCATAAACAAATCTATGTGATAGATAACTAACATGATCTGTTTTAGTTCCACGTACCTTCACAAACAGGTATCCGCTATTTTTCAATTTTCCAATAACTTTTTTGTCCTTATATGTCGTATAATTCCCTTATCATTTGCTTCGTATAAATCAAATACTTTATGACGTTGAAACTCATCTTGTAATCCTAAATTTTCAATATTGTCATCGCTAATCGAGCCATTTACTCGATAGACTCGCTGCCCTTCTGGAATATCATCGCAGAACAAAGTATAAATAAAATCTTTTCTAAACATTTCCGTTCTCTCAGCATTATCTCCCTTTACACTAATCTTATAACCCGCTGGTGTTGGTTTTCCTATAGATTTTTTAGATTTTATGTTAATAACCGAACCTAATGCATTTCCAGCGTAGAAGTTATACTTCGGATGAACATGATATGCTTCTTGCTCCTCTGCTGTCAATCGAATGTATCTCAGATTTTGTGTCATTATACTATAAGGATTTTATATCTCTAATTGTTTGTTCAGCTGGCGTGCAGTGAGTTATCGATCGAACAATCAATTAAACATATAATATTACACTATTATATAGCAATGCTGAAATTACGTGATAGCCAAGAAGAGTCTTATGGGAGAACCTGAAAAAATAGCGACTGCCTTTACAGGATTCGACAACAGTTATCGGTTTGAAAAACAAATCGTACTGGTAAATTTTACTGCAACAAATCTTTACCACCTGCTAGAGCCAACTGTAAAACGTGAACTTGAAAAACATAAGGGTCTAAGAATATTAGTGCAATATCACGTTATATTTTCAAAGCTACTCGTGACAGAGGGATCGACTGACAAGGAAATTGCAGACCCTTACATTAATGCAAAATCAAGACGTGTTTTGCTCGGGACTGATTTTTTGTCACTGGCTAATGAAATGCACCAAGAAATTTGGAAAAAGATAGAAGAATTTACCGAATCGGGTTCGGGTTGGAAGTTTGAAATGATCAAGGAAATTTTATTTCACACAATAAAATATGACGTATTATGCGGTAGTTCATATATTGACCTGCCACAAAAAATAAAAAAATAAAAAATGCTGCATAAATGTGAAGAACGTTGATAACAAATGTTTCCAATGGGCTGTTCTTTCCGCGCTATTTCCAGCAGAAAAAGACGCTGGTCGTGTTGAGAAGTATATTAGTCACGTGTCAAAATTAAATTTTAAGGGTATTGACTTTCCAGTGGCAGAAAATCAAATACCAAAGTTTGAAAAGCAAAATAATATTTCGATTAACGTTTTCGGACTAGATGAAAAAGAAAACGTCTATCCTAGGTATATTTCAGAAAAAGCTTCACAATCGACTATAAACTTACTGTTTTATAGAAATCATTACGTTTGGATCAAAAACTTTAATGGACTAGTTGGCGGACAGTATAATAAACGAAAGAAGAAAACGTTCTTTTGTTATCGCTGCTTGCACGGTTGTAATGACAATGAAAAATTACAAAAGCATTTGCAGTACTGTAGTGACGTACAACGAATAACAATGCCATCGAAAGAAAATAGTGTGTTACAGTTTGTCCATCACAATCACAAATTAAAAATTCCTTTCGTCATATACGCCGATTTCGAATGCTTACTTCAGCCTGTACTTGGCGTAGAAAATAATCCTAACCAATCGAGCACAAGAAAAACTCAAAACCATGTTCCATGCGGAGTAGCGTATAAGATAGTTTGTTGTGTTGATTCGAGATTATCCAAACCAATCAAATTATATCGTGGTAGAAACCCGGCTGTCTGGCTTCTCAAGCAATTGATCAGCGAAGTTGATAATATATTTAATCGTTTGAAAAGAGTAACTCCAATGATAAAACTGACATCTCAACAAGAATCTGATCACGAGCAAGCAGAATGTTGTTATATTTGTGAAAAAACTTTTGACGATAATAAAAAAGTACATGACCATTGCCATCTAACAGGACAGTATCGTGGAGCGGCTCATGATCAATGTAATTTAAAATTTTATGCTCCAGATTTTATTCCAGTTATTCTTCACAACTTTCGAGGATATGATAGCCACATTATCGTAGAAGCTTTTGGTGATCCTGACGTAAACTCTCGTTTAAAACTCGATAACGTAATCAAGTGTATACCAAATAATTTTGAAAAGTATATGTCAGTTACGCTAGGTAAGTTGCGTTTTATTGACAGCCTACAGTTTATGGCGGCATCATTGGATGAGCTGGTAAAAGGTTGTAGCGAGTTTGATAACCTACGAGACTGTTTTGGAGATAAATTTAATCTACTGACTAAAAAAGGAGTATTTCCTTACGAGTATCTCGATGATTGGAGTAAATTTGATGAAACTTCGCTACCTAGTAAAGACAAATTTTACTCACAACTTAAAAATGAAAATATAACTGATGATGATTACAAATATGCACAGGATATCTGGAAAGAATTTGATTGTAAGACGTTTGGAGATTATCATGATTTGTATCTAAAAACTGACGTATTATTACTGGCGGACGTATTTGAAAGTTTTCGAAAAGTGAGCTATAACAATTATGGACTAGATCCTTGTTGGTATTATTCTGCTCCCGGACTGTGGTGAGACGCATTGTTAAAGTTTAGTAAAGTAAGGTTAGAATTACTGACTGACGTTGATATGTTCAATTTTATTGAAAAAGGTATCCGAGGCGGTATTAGCGTGATAACAAAAAGTATGCGGAAGCAAACAACAAATACTTAAAAGAGTATAATCCTAAGCTTCCTTCGAAGTATATAATTTATCTAGATTGTAATAATTTGTACGGTTATTCTATGGCAGAACCAATGCCTTTTGGTGGATTTCGTTGGATCACGGCTGAGCAATTTCTATCAGAGACAGAAAAAAAGATACCCGACGATGTTTCGTACTTCGTTGAAGTTGATCTCGATTATCCAACTTCGCTACACAATTTACACAACGATTATCCTTTCTGTGCGGAATCGATGATAATAGATTATAGTTTGTTATCTCAAGAACAACAAGCGTTAGCATCACCAAGACAAAATTCTATGGTCAAAAAACTAGTACCAAATTTACTCGATAAGAAAAATTATGTTTTACATTACAAAGTTTTAAAACAAGCAGTAGATGCTGGTCTTGTTTTGAGAAAAGTTCATAGAGTTTTAAAGTTTAATCAGTCGCCGTGGATGAGAGGTTATATTAACTCGAACACTTCTAGAAGAGCTGTAGCGAAAACCGATTTGAGAAAAACTTCTTTAAGCTTATGAACAATTCCGTTTTTTGGTAAGAAGATGGCAAATATTAGGAAACGCGTAAATATCGAGCTAGTTAATGATATCAATCGCAGAAACAAACTTGTGTCAGACGATGATTTTGTTAGCATGAAAATTTATAATGAAAATCTTGTCGCGATACAAAGAAGAAAAACAAATCTAAAACTAAACAAGCCAATTTACGTTGCAGCTTCCGTTTTAGATTTATCGAAATGGCTCATGTACGATTTTCATTACAATTTTGTTAAAAATCAATGGCCGTCCAGTAGATTATTGTTTACTGATACTGATTCGCTCGTGTACGAAATCGAATGTGATGACGTCTATCAGGATATATATGATAATCGACATCTGTTTGATCTTTCCGATTACCCTCGTGACAGTAAATTTCATGACGACACAAATAAAAAGGTTATTGGTAAGTTCAAAGATGAAATGAACTCGAGCATCATCAAATATTTTATCGGATTGCGCAGTAAAATGTATGCCGTATTGCTAGATAATAATAAAATAACGAAAAAGGCAAAAGGTCTACCTCGCGATTTTGTTAAAAAGTTTATGAAATTTGATGATTACAAGTACGCGCTTGATGGCGGTGTTAGTTTTATAAGAGCAATGGCTATTCGAACGAATCATCATAAACTCGAAACAGATGTCATTATCAAACGCGGATTGAGTAATTTTGATGACAAACGTTATTGCGAAAATGGAGTAGATACATTTGCACTTGGTTATTGTTTTGATGATAGATCTATACTCGATATTATATTCGATGACTAAGGTATGAAATTTTATCTAAACTTTAGAAATAATGTTTGAAAATTTGACAGTCACAAACAGTTACAATAGCTCGTAGAGATATTGATTACATTACCTTATACATCATCTGTTAGGTACATATGTATTTGTTTGGAGAGCTGGGTGGGGGTAAAAATAGGTCTTGCGCTAGAATCAGCCTTTAGTTTTTAGAAAAATCGTTTGGGGTGGGAATTTTAGTGTCTCTGAGAGAGTAATTTGTATTTGTTCTGAGAGTGGGGAGGGGGTAAAAATAGGTCTTGCACTAGAATCGGCCTTTCCTTCTACTACTAATAATACTATTTGGAACTGTTGGAATCAGACGACGATTAATAATTCCGGTTCAGTACCCACGAATGTAGTCCCAGTCTATTTGTAAAGTATTTTTTCCTGTCTCCGTTTGGTGGTGATACAAGAATTAGATGTAGGCATTATTGGTATGGATTTAAAGGCAATTACCTATTCTTTAGAATATGAGCTTATGGTGTGGTTGTCTGTGTGTGTTTCGGCGACAGTGTACAGTGAGTAATAAGGTCTTTGTGATGATCCAGAAGTGAAATCTGTGTTCCATTGCACGTTGGTTTGTTTACAGTCAAGCCTTTCAAAAAATTGCAGGTGAATGTTTTGACAAGAACTTCACCGTGAAGTCATCTTTGAAGGTATTTTAGATTAACATATGATTTGTATTGATTGTCACACAGTGGAAAGTTCAGTACTGAGAAACAAATGTAGAGAACATATAGTAAAATTAATTGTGTTCTATGGCCTGTCAGTGCAGTATTTGAGTAAAGTTTAAATTGGTATAAAATCTCTATTGTTAATGATAGACACATGAAATTTTAATATGTTATGTATAATGACTTTAAAAATATAAGAATAAAATTGAATTTAAAAAAGTTATTTTCACTTTAAAAATTTAAATGAAATGTAAAAAAAAAAAAAGAAAATTTCCCCCAAAAGTGCACATATATAATATTTATTGGGAATGAAATTAAATGATATCAGCATGTATATATTCCTACACAATATACAAACTCCAATGTTGGATATTTGTCAAATTTTATCAGAGAAAATATCTTTGTAAGTCAAAATGAAACCTTCATTTAAAATACATGAAGACAAAATTCTATTTTGCATTGTGCCTTTAGGTCATTCAAACTATTTATTTGGGGTCCAAACAGTTAATTTATATGTTTATGATGGGGTGACTTTCTGAGTAACACATATCTGCTTGCATAGCTTTCAGTAATTGTTTATAAACATAGTAATAGGGTATTTAGTGAAAGGACAGAGATGAAAACTTTATACTAGTACCTGCTAAAGTTCTCTACAAAATCATTTTTTGCTGTCAAAGAATGAAATACAGGTCAAAGGGATAAAATATACTTTCCCCAGGTATATTTACCCTTGCATGTAAGAAAACAGCAAAATGATGTAAGTTGAACACAAAATGCGTTCTATTTTATTGTTCAGTTTTGTGAAGATATTGATTGATGTAGTGCGGCATTGTGGCCTATATGATATTATGGGAATTCTAATAATCCATTTTGCTTTATGCATTATTAATTACTAATAATATTTGTTAACTGACACTCTAAGGATTACATAAGAAATATTCAAACAGATTATTTGAATTTAACTTTGTACAATTGATCTTAACATGGTTACATATCTGACATGGACAAATATCTATATATTTTAGAATGTTTGGGATCAAAAGTTGACATTCAGTACGTCATATAGGCTGACATTGTACTTATAGTGAATCTGTAAGGCACAGTTCTGGCTGTGTGCACTTCAAATATCCCAAAATGTTATTTTCGTCATGAATATGCCTATGTATGGTAACATATTTCAATTTAGTACTTTGACAGAGTGCAGTATTTTAGCATCAGCTGATATCTGATTCCACTGAATCATTGAGCTTAATAACTGGTAACCAACACTCTTAAAAATACACTAAAATGTTCAAACAGATTATTTGAATTATGTTTGCACATGTGATTTTAACAAGTACATTGTATATGTCCCACACATGTAAATGTCCATTCTTGTTTACAAGTTTTGGGGATCAGAATTTCACATTTAGTTGATGATATAGGATCTATTGGTACTTTGTTTTTTATCTGTGTGGCCACATTTGGATATATTCACTTGCAATATCCAAAATTGTTATTTTCCTCATGAATAAGATTGCTTATAGGAATATATTTTAACTTAGTACATTGTCACTTGACTTTCCTGTATACTGGTATGTACTAATGTTTGCACCAATGATCAAACCTCACCGTTCCAATATTGCCTTAAACTTTATGATACATAATCTACCTGATTAGTTACTTAACCTGTAAATGGCCAAATATGCTTCTAGAAACCTCATATATATTTAGGATGAATTTATCACTTTAATATATGCCCACTGCTTCACATTTCTGAGTGTCACTCTGTCAAGTTTACTAATTTTCCCCATGTTTGCAAGCTGAACGTTATTTTGAAATCACCATATCTAACACATTTTATCTTCATTTGCCTATATCTTACTGTTTTCTAGAATTAAGTGAAACATGTTATATCTTTTCAGGTCTAGCCTGCTATCTGGAACAAAGTGTTAGAGTTAGATCACTTTGGAAGCTCTCCAGTAGTCCGGTGGTGATAGCAGGGTCTCATAAGGACATATGCAGTGTAGTGACATAAGTGACCAAGATTAGTTCATATCAGCACAATGATATACAGCACCTCAAAGACATGGCTTAGATCTTCATGAGAGAGATTCGCACCATTGTTCAGTAAGGTTAAACCTCCCTGAAACTGTGCTTTCTTATCACGTTGTCGCCTTTTGTAGTTATCGACATTGACATGGAATGCATTTTTGGCTATAAAACATGGTTGTGGTCCCATCAAAACTTTAAATTTGAGTGCGCTATTAGTTATACAAACAACTACCTAAGTATCTGACACAGTAAATGTGGAACATAGCACCTGTCATTGTTTCTTTAGTGTGTACACCTATATGCATCTGGACAGGCATACTGCAATTTGCTGCCAAAATCACTGTGAGCTATCATGCTTCAGTACTCCTGGGAAAAATGTTATCAGTTGTACAGACCCAAACAAACATTTGTTTTAAATACCATTCATTAGTCAGCTTTGCTGTCTACAATTTGTCAAATTGAATTGTATAACTTGTATGACATTTTAATTTTTTAATAATATTTAGTTTTTAAAATTTAAATGTTTATTTAAATTTCCATTACAATTTAAAGTATCAATATTTTTAAATTGCAAACATATTTTCCGACAGGCCTTATCATGTATTATAATTAGGTTTATACTGCATTGAAAAATTATTATAATTAAGGAAGATATAGCAAATTTAGTTTTGGTTTCTCAAGAACACTTGGACCACAACTTGAATCCTGTGGAACACCAGCACTACACACATTCTGACAGCTGTCACATGTCTTGTTTGCAAGGAAATTCCAAAAGACTTCATGTATAAAGTTGAAATAGGCGTGGCATGCAAATATAAACGTTTGACTAAATAATTGGGCCTGTCAGGACTCAGGCCACAATTAATAATTCCGGTTCAGTACCCACGAATGTAGTCCCAGTCTATTTTTAAAGCATTTTTTCCTGTCTCCGTTTGGTGGTGGTACAAGAATTAGATGTAGGCATTCTTGCTATGGATTTAAAGGCAATTGCTTATTCTTTAGAATATGAGCTTATGGTGTGGTTGTCTGTGTGTGTTTCGGCGACATTGTACAGGGAGTAATAATGTCTTGGTGATGATCCAGAAGTGAAATCTGTGTTCCATTGCACGTTGGTTTGTTTACAGTCAAGCCTTTCAAAAAATGCAGGTGAACCTTTGACAAGAACTTCACCGTGAAGTCATCTTTGAAAGTGTTTTAGATTAACATATGATTTGTATTGATTGTCACACAGTGGAAAGTTCAGTACTGAGAAACAAATGTAGAGAATATATAGTAAAATTAATTGTGTTCTATGTCCTGTTGTGAATTATAGGAAGGAGGTCTGGACGACGCCATCTTGATAACGTCACGATTCTTGGCAGACCAATACACTTCCAGTTATAAAATTTATACAGAAGGTTTCATTTCGGACTTTCAAAGAACTATGTCAGGATTATGCTGGATTCCCATCCTCACACATTGTCAGTTATTACCTTGATAATTAAATACTTGCTTCGTTCTGTTACTTTTTATATGACCATCTGTATATGTCTGAACAGACCGCGACAAATTACATGGCTTACCGGAATTGGGTTCTGGAACAACAATTTAACGTTCTGGGGTAGGGACCTGACGCTATGTTTTGGTTGAAATGTTTTGTCGGTCAATAGTTGGAATAAATATCCTTTTCTGATTTATTAAAATAAAACCACCATATGATATCCATTATATTATTCGATAAGAGAACAACACCTATCTGGAGATAAACGAAAACAAAATATCTCAGGTCAAAAGAAAATCGCACAACGGAAATTAGAAAGTGAGTACCTAATGGTGGACGGATATCCTATGTGTATGCTAATTTTGCAAAATAATGTTAAGCTTACACTGTACCTGTAAAAGACATTGCGCTGACATTAGCGAGTAGTTTGAAAGCATAGAAACTGTTGGCTCCGAATCCTACAATTTACTATCCATTCTATTAATATATTAGGCAGAAAAAATATTGAATGGGATGCCAACACCAGGACAAGAAATTTATTACAGCGAACCAGTAAACATAAAGTACACTTACCCAACACATGACAAAATATTTAGTGGACTTGAGAAATTGCGTAAAATTTCCCCCAAAAAAGCACAATAAACAAAACAAATCAAAACAAAAAAAAAAGCCCCCGCTCTCCTGAACATCTTTCTTTGGGTGATTCGCAGTCTTGCAAAGGAACACATGTACTTAACAGATTAACATATGCTTTGAAATAACTCTGACATGACATTTTTTTGTTTGTTCTTTTAGTCCGAACATTTTCAACATATTGGATTTGGCCAGAATATCTTTCACAACATCGTACTGGCCACCACGTGTCACGTGCCAAACACGTGATTCAAGGTCATAAATTAAAAACAATTATATTTATAATAAAACTTAATATATGACAATTTTGTAAGAATAATAATACTTTGTGAATTATTTTGTCGTGAAATGAAAACAAACAAATTATTCATTCCTTACTGGCTGGAAACTATGATGTACGGACACAGTGAAGAAGTACCGTAGTACATACCAACGGATAAAATGGCCATAATTTGTGTTCATGTTGCTACTCCTCAGTACGTCACCCACTGCAAAAATGCTGTTAGATTCGCGTGGTAACTTGGATTGCGATGCTTGACGACAAGCTAGAAGAGTAGGAAAGGAAGTTTTCACATGTACATGTGTGTTTAATATAAGGACATATTGGTGAAATATATTTCATATATTTTTCATTCCTTTATTTTCACATGTAAAAAATATCTCTTTATATTTCACGGGCGAAAATATAAGATTCTCATCATGCCATTTGTGTGAGAAAACACATTATTTGTGTGAGAAAACACAAGTTGTACCTGCAACAACAAAAGCGAGTACTTTATGAGCTAGAAGAAATAGACAGTAACTGCCTTGCATTTCAGGAATGGAAATTAATCTTTAATAATGAAATTTGATCAGACGTCGTTAGCGTATCGCTGAAGTTACTTCTCCTTACAGCCTTGACAACAACGACAAAAACCCGCTATGATTAATAGCTGACTCAGACTTTAATTGTTTTCAGATAGGCTCACATAGTTTACATAATGACAAAAATCTCATTTTATGTAACAGACTATGTCAGCCCAATTCTACCGCTTTCTTAAGTCATGTATATTTTTAAGGATAAGGCTATGAAAGAGACTTGAATTTAAGAAAGGGGTATGTGTGCCAAAGATTGCATTTAATCTACTACACCTCGAGTCTGGAGCAAATCTGGTATATAATAAATAGAAATGTTTCTTTCCCTACGTTAATACTGGATATATTTCATTTTGTGTGACCAAAACAGTATATACGTTTACTCGTGGCATAGAGGCTCGCTAATATATCATGTTTCTTGTACCACACAATAAAATATATCCGGTTTTAAGATAGAAAAAATAATAATGTCCTCTATTTATTTGTTCAAGTTATTAATTTCATTTTAAAAGCCTGTCTTCCTTTGTTTTGTCTTTTCTTATACTGAAGAGGGTGTCGACATTATCTTTTGACCTCGGTTTTAACTTCATCTCGAATCAGAGTGGGGAAAGGTGTCAAAAAGGTTATCGCGCTGAGTAGACGAAGAGTTTGAACAGAGAGTTTTTGATACATTTCTAACACATTTTTAATCTTCCACCCTTGTGACTGTGTCTGTCATCTTTGCAGTTACTGTTGCTTTTTGTTTCCTCGCTTTTTGTTACATTTTTAAAAATATCTCGGAGTAGGTTTTACCGTCTCTTCTAAAGTTTTGTCGTGAATCAGTTGAAGAGGCTGTATTAATTTTTCTATCATTGCTAATTTTCAGTTTCTGACAAATTTGTTCTATGTACTAATTGTTCTATCATTGCTAATTTTCCGTGTCTGACAGATTTGTTCTATTCTATAACGATTGTAACTCTTGCAGTTTGTGAGTATGACCTGTGAGATTAGGATTAGTAGGTGAGAGAGGCATCTGTTGTTTATACAAGTGATGGAATTTGATTCACTCTTTGTTACGAACGAAAGTTAATCTTCTTCCTTCAGCAAGATCCTATCGCATAGGTCTAATATTCCTCAAGAAAAAATTGTCCATTATAGGTTTTCTCCACGCTCCTCCTAACTAGAAGGCGACTACGGTTCAATAATGGACCTATCGGCATGGGAATTAATTTATCTTCATCTTTTAACGAGTACATTTTTCCTTTGCCTGTATCCGTTTTACTTTTAGGCCATTTGGATAAGAACAAAACTGCATATTCTGAATCGCTGCTTCGGTCTTATACAAAGAATCTTGCCTGTCAGTGTGCTCAAAGAACAATCATAGGCAGATTCCTTCTTTAGTCGAATTCTGAATGATCTATTATTGCATCTTGACACTAAATTTGATAGATACTGACAAGATATCCAAATGTTTGGCTAATCAATTAGTGTTGTCCTTGTTCTGAAGACAACTTTGGATGTCAAAGATGGAGTAAAGGTTGAAATGAAATTCAGATGAATTTAAGTGAATCCTGTTCAACACTTCGTCTGTTAGATTGAAATTCGTCTCAACGACTTTCGAAATATTTAACAATTTGACTTTGGGCACCACTGGGTGTTGACATTTTCCAGGAGAGTAAATTATGTAAATCCTTGTTTGGACAAATCCAGTACAATTTGTAACATGCCTGTTCTATCTTACACGGTTTCCTTACCTGATCCCGCCTGTTTGGCAGCAGCAATAGCTAAAGTGGTAGAAAATGCAAAAATCAGTTTAGAGGTGGGTTTCCATTTATCATCAGATGGGGAAGTAATTGTCTTCAATCAGGTTTCACTGGTATGATCAGTATCGATGGATGAGAAGGATAAGGAGATAGCGACACGGTCACAAATCGAGGTTGTCTAGCTGCAGTACATGGCTTAGTGAATGGGGTGTATCTCTGGTTTGCTGTTGTTGTGATAATTCTGAGCGTGAACCGAATGCCACTCTCTTCTTTGGTTGTCTTTTGGATGTGAGGTTTCGGGTAGGTTTTGATAATTTGTTTATGCCATTAGGATCCTATTGTAGAAGCGAACAAATAATTATACTTCGTAGACATCCACACTTGTTTTCAAAATAGTTACTCTTGTTTGAGCATCGATTCTCCAAACAAACAGACGTGTCAAAACTACTTTATGTTGGTTTTTTGTTTTCTTTTTTTTTCGTTTTTATTCTTTGTTGAATTTCCTTCAAAACAACATTGCTTTGACGAGGCATGTGAATAATTCCTTGTAGTATTTGCTGTTGTCAAAGTTAACCATTCAGTCGTTTCCTTAAGACTTAATTCTAGCACATTTGAACGTACTTGTGGATTATTTTTAAGACCATTGGTATACATTACACGAAGTAATTTGGTAGAAGTATGAGATGAAAAGGAAGTCATGCTGAATACTGGCAGGGAGGATAGGAATTCTGCTTCTCTTACTACGATGACACAGACTAAAACTAGGAAAGCGACACGTAAATGACTGGATCTCTTTGACACAATTCTGAAACAAATCCGTGAGAAATTCTAAATAATTTGGAGTGGTAGATCTTAAACCGATTAGTAAATAATCATTTAACAGTTGAGCATCATTGTCATTAACATAGTTTAGGTGAGGTGTTCCATACTTTATAACCAATATTTGAATTTGATATCTGTCCCTTGGACTTTAAAACATCACCACATTATGAGCACGGAGAATGAGGTAGAATGCGCCTATTGCTATTGAAATTGTAAATAATGCTGCCATTGCAAAGATGTCTTTCTTGTGTAAAAAAAAAAAAATATTTACTTGCCTCTTCGTCTTCTCGTAACATGTCATTGATGATGAAAAGATGCGTTTTGCTAGAAACAGACACGATCCCATTTCGTTAGTAAGTACGTCAACAAACGAAATGGATTATCCGTGACAGTCTTTCAATGGCGCTTAAGCCGATTAGAAATCTCTGTAGCACCGCACGGTTTGTTGTGGAGGATGATATACTAAAAAGTGGTTTGTGCTCGGTCACACATTTAACAAAATCGGCTTTGCTTCAATCAGTTGGTCCAGCAATCAGGTTGTTAAAGGGATGACACAGATATAGTGCCTTCCAACTCTGATAATCTCACCTTTAGTCAATCACTTTTAGAGAGGTGCACGCAGCCATATCTCCTGAGTAGTTTGCAAAATTGAAAGTGGATCACCAAGACCACAGCATATTTTAGACATTTTATATATTTATTGTTCCATGGTAAAACAGTAATAGTCGCATTTAAAGGTAAATTCATATCTTATTTCTTGAAACAGCAAGTGATGATTTGCTTGCGAATGTCAAATCCAATATTTATCCAGCCACGTACATCTCTCCAGTCTTAAATCTGTTAGAAGGTAATCTCGAAAGGTAGATCTCGAATGTGCTCCTGCATACTATCCATGAGAATAATAGTCTGGACCAACCAATGGGAGGTAGTTACATCACGATGGCAGTCCGGAATGTTCTGGGTAAGCTGTATCTTTATACTGCCATGCGAGAAGATTAGCACCAGAACTGAACACCGTACTTTTATCTCTTTGTATATGAAGAAATACGCTGCTACGGAAAAAGCCTTGGGGCAGATTCGTCCAGATATTTAGGCCATTTTAGAGTGGTTTGTGATTGCATGGATGACATTCACTGATGGGTAAATGGACGGAATCGCTCTCGTCCATCACATGATTGCTGTGTAGAATTCATAATGTTCTGGCGAGCGCATATGCTCAAAACGAACTTTCGTTTTTCTTGGAATCTTTTTGTACTGAAAGGATGTACTCGTACATTACCATGTTGTAATTGGGAAGAGGCAATCGTTTTTTGCAGGCGATCTAATATACTTTTTTGAAGTGTCGACTAAAGTTTGGATGAAAAAACAGGCGTACAATCTTGTGAGAGACAGGCATTTTGAAACGAAAATCTTGATTTTGATCTGATTTTAAGACGCCTTGTAATGTGTTAAAGTTCACCACAAGAATAGTTTAATGTCAGCTCCTTCATTCAACATTTTGTAAGAAGTTGTACTTTCCTATCTCGGTACAGGTAGCCGATTGTTTTGGTCCAATCTTTATGTATGATTTATGCGTATTTTATGAGTATAGATACCGGTTCCCCAAATATTCTGTCTATATCAACCTCGGACGTTGAGACAGTTTTCCACACGCACAATTCAGCATGTCTTTCAGAACGATATCTTCCTTTGTTCTGTTCTGCGTAAATGAAGTTGATGTCTACTTGGAGTCAGTGCTGCTTTTTAAACTCAGTATTTTGTTCTTTTTTTCTGGTAAAAAAAGGCTGTACCTGGTAAGGAAGAAATTGTCGACAAGAGGTTGTACCAGGTAAGCAGTACATTGTCAACAAGAGTCTGTACCTGGTAAGCAAGACATAATCAACAAGAGTTTGTACCTGGTAAGCAAGACATTGTCAACAAGAAGCTGTAATTGGTAAGCAAGGCACTGTCAACAAGAAGCTGTAATTGGTAAGCAAGGCACTGTCAACAAGAGGCTGTAATTGGTAAGCAAAGCACTGTCAACAAGAGGCTGTAATTGGTAAGCAAGACTTTCCCATGACAGTTTAGTCATATGCATCAATTTCACAAAGGTTTTGGCGCAACCAGTTTCATAGCAGCTTCTCTTGAGAAAATCATAATGGGGACTCTTGAGGCCGACAATTTATATTTTGTCAACTTGTGACTTGCAAAATAAAATATTTATGAGCATTTGATACAGATCATTTGATTTAGGTAACTCTCTGAATTAAATGTAAAATATAAGCATATTTATGAAAATGTTAGGAATGTTGGGAATTTGGAGAGAAATAAATGTCTCCGTTTGAATAATTATGAAAACAGATTTAAGCATACAAATCACTTATGATAACTTTAAGACTAGTATGCACTTCATATTAACGGAAGGGAAATATGTTAATGAGAATTTCGTTTCTGCTCAATAACGTGTTGAATTTCTGCAAGGATCTAAACCAAAGTTAGCATAAGGCTTTATATTTAGAAACTTTAGGTCATGTTTGATTTGGAAATCATAATGGACTGAAAGTTCTTTTCGACTTAAAACATTGCCCTTTATTATATTGATGAGGACACTCGTGTCTTCTTTTCATGTATCTAGTCGGTACTGAAACAAATATTTCATGACCAAAGGAAGATAACATGATTGAGGAAACTCATTACTCACTTCAAGCTGAAATAAATGTTCGATTTAGCGTACATTTTAATCTTTATAACGATACCCATTATTGCTGCATTATTATTTAATTTAATTAGATTCTTAGTTTTGATTTAGTAACTCGGTAGAAAAAAATATCATTAAATATACTATTATTTATTCGATATTTAGAATAGTGCTGTATAAAGTAGACGTACTTTGACTATTCAGTAGTGAAGACACTCTACAGTAAGATTGACGGTGTCCGCCACAACTAAAAAGTCAAAGATTCTATCGATTGGATACGCTCTTATGGAATAAACTTGTTCTTTCATAAGGAGTAACGATTCAAATTCACTCTTAAACGTCTAACTTCTATTAACATATACTGGTTTAATTATCTTTTAAAATCAATTTCTTTCAAAAGTCTTCTAATCAATTTATCTTTGATTTCACACACTTCTAAATGTGAAATAACTCATGAAAACTTCCTGTAACGATTTTTCTGATTACTTTTCAAACGTGGAAAAGAAACTGAAGTAGTTCCTAAGAGTACAAGATGCAAAAGCTGCAATTTACAGAAATATATCATTGGTAAGTTTGTTTCTGAATGAAATATTTAGTGGTATACATTTAAATTTATTTATCGGAATCGGCAATAAGTGGGTAAATCTCGAGAAGTGATTAATATCGTCCAGTATTTATTGTTGTTTACTCAGCACATAACAGTTTCCTAGATTGTGTTCTATACATTTTTGCACAATGATGCAAGCAAATTATGATGATATTCATTCGTTTCGTTTTCAAGTTTTCAAAGTCGCCAGCTTTCGTTTTCTGGTTCACAGCTAGAATTGTATTTGATTTGTCCATGACTTGATATACTGCCTCCATGCATTTAGAGCCAACCGGTTAGCATATGATCTACGCCATTTCACCATTTCAGGCATTTCATGCCACGGATACGATGGTGACGTGATGAAATAGTGCTCTGCGTAACCTCCAGAAAGTTTTCCCCTTTTCTTCGCTACCTTTGTTAGTTCATTCCAAAACGATTCTTCCTCCATTAATAATTGCAATGCCAGCAGCTCGTAAAGGAAAGTAATATTTCCATTGGTCAGAATGTACCACGTGATCAAAATGAATTGCGTTTATTTCTGTATGAACTGTGAGAACTACTTTCTAAGAATACCTACTTCTATAAATAGAGTCACGTGTACAGCAGGAGATAAACACAACAAAAAAGTATTATTATGAGATGCTGCATTATCTTTAAAGGTTTCAACCACCGTATCAGCCAAAGCATCCGTGCATAAGATGTCACCGTTAGCGAATGCAATCAAATTGGATTTGTACCTTTTCATTACATCATTGTACATATACTTCAGACCTGGAACACCATCCGCGACGATGACTTTTATAGGCAAACTCACCAAGGCTGCATTTTTACACGCCTTTGCTAATGCGGTTTCATTCGTGAATATAATCGGTAAAACAAAAGGGTGAAGTGATAACCAATTCAGGATTGTTCGATTACGAACTAAATTCGTGTCCTCGTTATCATTCAAATAGTAAATTATGTAAGTAGATACTCTGTTCGATTTTTTTTTTATCAGATCTAATACCCTTTCCTTCTAAGGGGATGATATATTTTGTCCAATGGTTTGAACATTTGGGAAATTTGATGGTTTAGAAGATGGAAAGATTTAGTTGATAATCTAAGTGATGGTAGCTGAAACTGAACATTGGGATGTACAAAGTTGGATTGGGAACGTAATGTGTTATTCCAAGAAGCAGTCTGATTCTCTTGTAAATCTTTTAACACTAGGGACTACAGATACTTTCAAAGGCATTATGATACAGAAATACGTAAATAATGAAGAAGACAAAAACAGCTGTTAGTATAGGCGACGTCAAAGGACGGCATGGATGGTCCGGTGAAGATCAGCATATGTGCCCATATATCCCCATCTTTAGAAGAAACAGAAGATACCACCTGGAGATAAAAATGAGAAGCGCAAGGCTTATATATTTATACATATTGCAATTTTAGAACGCAATACATTCACCAACAGTTTGCAAGTCGAAATAAAATTGGAGTGCAAAAAAGTTTTATAATGCAAGGGTCGCGGGTTCCAGTCAAAGCTGTCTATGTCGTCATTGTAACTATCAGTTTACATGGTTACAAAGTGATTCCCTGTGTAATGTACTGATATACAGTCTCCATATTTTCGCAGCAGCATGTAATGGTATAACCCCGACATCAAAGATTTACTCATTTCCAGAGTAGAGCAACTCCAATGATAGACTTTCATAACCTAACCTACTTATTTTTCAAAACGACCATTACAGTCTTCATCTGTGATTGTTCTTCTGGAAAAAGATGTCTTTCTGGTACTTTGAAAACATCTTCTTATCTGCTCATATGTTTACTGTAGTTCACGTTTTCCAATTCTGCATTTGTTTGCCAAAATATACGATTGTTCATCGGTCACAACAGGTTATGCCCAAAGGCATCAGAAATATTTGTGACTGATGCCTGGGTTAATATAGCACCTCAGCCAAGGAGTTTGATCAGCTAAGACCCCTCAGCCCATCTTCTTCAATCTTACCCACAGTTGAACATATCGATCAAGGTTATAGCAATATTTGGAATATATTACGTTGTTGTGGAATGTGCACACTTTGCATACAAATTATTTTCGGTTGCATTTGATCGTCATTGTGTGCAACATAGATCGTCCTAAGAATGAATCTTTTTTTTGTCGAGTCGATTACTGGGTTAACCGCTATTTTCACTCGGAATAATTCGCATGTATTTCATCATGTTAAATTTGTTGGTACATGACATTTACATTCCCATTGTCTATATTCCTCGCACATCATACCTCTCTTAAATACCTTTCCTCCACCACTGAACAAGTGTGGTTATTTAAATGTGTTATATTGTACAGTAGCCATATGTTTGTGTGTATTCACTAATATTCATATCTTTCTGGCAAGACAGTTATTGCAGTTACGATTTATACGCCCTCATAATGCGTTTTACCACATATTACAAAAATTTGCTTGCCGCTATTACCTGTTTCAATTTTCAAGTATAGCAAATAGCTTCGACTAGGCTTTTATCTCCTTCTGTGCCTCACTAAATTTCATTAATTTACCAGTATCACTAACTACCAATGCTATATCTAGTTCTGTTCTTACTACTGTCACTACTATTGGTATCTGACTTACCCTCAGTTGTACGTTCACCATTATCACTGCTTGTACCTCTCTTGTAGTACAAGCATCACCAGTATCACCATTTATAGGTTCACTAGTACTATCAGTAGAAGTAGTGTTATTTGTACGTTGACCATTTACTAAGTAGTTTGAACTAATTAATAGCTTATATTTCAGGCCTTTTCATATGATACCATATGTAATTTCTGCTACATATTTGCTTCATCTTTCTAGAGATACTAGAAAATAGTTCAGCACGTTAACGTTTGAGACTTGTTTGCAGTTAACGTGTTAGATGCCTGTCCTACCTTTTGAACTAATCCCTCACTAACTGTCCTTATTTTGCCGCAACACCCCATTTACGTCACTAGTTATTATTGTCATATTATTGTATCTGAGTAAATTCTTCGTTATCGATCTCGTTATTCCACATTGCCTTGCTAAAATTATCATCAATACTTTATTTAGTCTCCCCACGCTGGAGGTAACTATCACATCATGCTTCAATGTCATGCTTCTATCCAGCTTACATCTGAGAGCTTTTGAACACGGCTAATTGTCTTCGCAGTGCCAGTGAAGGTTAAAGTAATTATGAACGGAAACACTCTTAATCCATAATTATTCTACCCGATAAGGTTGATATACTTGCCTATGCTCAATCAAAGATTTGGTATGTAGCCTTATCTCTCTAGTGATCAATCACTTACTCACCTCATTCATAATGTTACTGATCTTTTGCAATACTTATAAAGGTATTTTGACATACAAGATGATGAAACAAAAAAAGGACATAAGCAAATCAGCAGATGCAACTAAAAAGCTAAGAAGTGTTGCACAATTCTAAATGCAGTTTGATATTTATCAGATGTAGAAAATATGTTTGGAGACAATCTCGTAAACATACTTTGATAGTCAGAAACAAGTTGCCTTTACCTGAGAAGTTAAAGCAATGTTCAAAGTAACCACTATTATTACAGCTACATACATGATAGCATCACCATTTCCTTTATCCATATCAAATGTAGCAAAAGGCTTAACTGGTGGTAGCTGGGGGAAAAGAGCTGATCTTAGTGTTACTGGTGGTGGTGGAAAAGGTAGTACAAAGTCGTTCATGGACAAAGTGAAACAAAATATGAAAAATATATACCAATATTTTGTCGAGCTATCCAAACAGCCAGTAGCGTAATTGTGTGGAATTATTGGTAGTGAATAAGCTGACTTTTGAACTCAGCTGGTCAAGCTGCATCTCAGTCGTACACATACAGTAACAACAATGAAGTACTTTCATGGTTCAAACCAAAGTGCAGAAAGAATAGTACTAATTTTGATGATGCTAAACGCAACTAAATGCTAAACGCATGTACTCATAAGCACACGTAACAAGTGTTGAGAGCGATATAGAAAGCGACTTGTACAAGATACCCACTATAAACATCAAGCTCATCTTCATCGAACATGACCAAGACCGTCAGAGGAATATAAAAAAAAATAAAACAAGATAAATTAATTGATTATAATAAGTGGGAATGAAAGAACTGAAGAAATTCCACCTGTTAGAACCCTTAAATGCTTTATTGCAAATTGATGACAGGAAAGTTCTGATTAGAATTAGCAGGCGAATATTGGAGAAAGATTAACAAAGTCATTTCAAAGAACTAGTCAAAGTCATGATAAAAGCATGACTATTTATTTTTTGTGAAGCGTCTAGTTGGAACTCATTCAAATCTATCTGTGATAGAGCTAATTTGTATAGTTCTGCTTTTTATAATAATCTGTTATAACATAATACACACTTGTTCATTTACGACAGGGGTGCACAACCCCCGGCCCGCGGGCCGGATCCGGCCCGTGAACGTGTTCTGTCCGGCCCTCAGGGCAAATTAAAACAACACAGAAATCTGGCCTGTGAACAGTAATTATATTAAAGAAATTAGTGTTTGTAGCCCTCGAGTGGTCTTAGAAAATGCAATCTGGCCCTTGGCCGAAAAAGGTTGTGCACCCCTGATTTGCGGAATGGATCAGAGTATGCTTGTCTCCATGAAATATTTGTAAGGAAGAAGGAAAGACACCAAAAAGCCTGCAAACTATGCACAACTCTTTAGAATCACTAATATACACCAATTTGCTGAAAAGAACACACGTGTAGCACATTACAGCATGCGAATTAAGGGTTGTACCTTCACACCAAGTGATTTTATTCAGTATATTTAGAGTGCGTCATAATTATTTAACCATGACGTCATCAGTATTAAAGCTGATGTTAAGACCATTTAACAATGGTAATTTCGAGCACGGATCGTTACCGTATCAATTGAAAACAGTGCTAATGCGCAATAATACATACATAGATGGAATGATAAAACTTTAAACAAATTGATTATTTGATAACCTCAAATGTTATTTTAGGCCATTTTGTGTTCTCTTGTACAGGATCACACACACAAATATATATATATATATATATATATATATATATATATATATATATATATATATATATATATATATATATATATACACTAAACTTGTTTGACAAACAAACTGTCCCCAAAGAGAATAGTGTTAGAATCATCCCAGTAATAAAGCAATATTACCAACTATCTTTCTTATTAGCTCAATGTTTCAATAATGCGATAGTAATAACGTAGATGTTTATATGTTTCAGGTTTTATATGTATTCCACTGCAAACATTCACCTTCATAATATTCTTATGTATGTTTCTCCTGACCGTGTTTACACGACTGATGTAAATTTGAAATGATTATATTTAATCATTGCTGCATTTATATCTTTAACCAGTCCTAGAATGGATGCATGCTATCAAGACCCAACGTGTTGAAACTAGCTAGTTAGGGTTCAGTCAACTTTGAGCTTTTAACCTTTTTTGGTAATGCATGCAAGTGTGTCTCATGCCTATAGCAGACCGACATTTAAAGAAACAAATAATGACTTTCCTAACATTAGTCTAGGTTCTACAACTGCTGGCTCTAGTGAGATCAGACCTCGCAAGAACCTGTCCTCTTCAAGAACCAATCTGAGTAGGGGAAAGTTACGAGGTGCTCCGATTAGCAGAACCATATGACTAATGAGCCGAAAGCAGCGATGCAGCTCATATGTCACTGTATCATACACAGCAGGTAAAAATACAACTCATTCATTCTTAATTTCCTTTCTCGGATGCATTACCAGTTTGATCAATGTAAGTAACTACACCACTGACAAACATTTCAAGCCTTGGATAATACATACACACTTCTGAAAATACACAGTCACGTCATTAAATATATTCGAAAGTAACTGCGTATGTGTCCAGCCTAAATTTCTTTTCACAGATACACTCAGCTCGTATTTATCTCTCAATTTTATTCCGTTAATATTCGCGTACAAATGCGTTATTAATATTGATTTTACATGTGAGTGAACATTCACATCTCCAAAGGCTGTGGTCCTTGGAGTAAAACAGATATGTTTCGATAGCCACGAAAGTTGTGTTTACTTCAGCCAAAACGTTATGAATGCAGATGTATGAATGCAGTCTTCATCGAAAGCAAGTAAAAATTCATCGAAAGGTATTGACTTTGACTGATTACTCTCCATGTTATCAGCATGGAACTCTTCAAATCTTGAATAAATAAGGATAAGTTGCATTAATGCCGTGATCGTACTTTTAAATTAAAGCCGAAAATGATTCTTCATTTGTGAATCATCTAGTCTAGTGTCTGGTGTAATCCAAATATCGCTACACAGAAGGATGCTGAGTTAATGATTGGCGCTCAGACGACATTCTTCCGTATTTATAGGACGATAACACTATACTCAATGACCCCTTCTCCATTATAAGCATTTAATAAAGATATGTTGTCTTTTAATAAGTTCATCTCTTATTATTTGAGAAACTTGTTAGGCTGGCCCCTAAATTTATTCTGAGAGACATAATGCAGTTTGTGTCACAATACTTATGAAGGATGATATACGCATATTAATGAATATTTATACGATTCAATGGTCTTCAAATAGAGATGGATAAGAACGAACTTGTGTTTTTTCCATAATTTATAGAGAAATGAAACTTACATGTCATTTCCCTTGGAGATCCTCATGCATCTGTATGGAAATATACCATAATCTCACAATAACATCCTGAATTTACATCACTACACCACTCTAATTAAATAATATTCCTTGAGGTGTTTTATGCAAAAAAGTCACAAAAGCCCATCACGAGGCACACATGTAATATATGTGTAATATCAAATCAAAATATGTAATATAACTATGCATCATCCACATATCTATATGTCAGTAACTGACTTGATATTGATCAAAGATGCACAATACAGCGTGCATCCTGTTATCAAATAATAGACAAAACTCTGCTGGAGAGCACTGTTAACTTTGAAATCTTGGTGTTCTTGTATTTGCAACAGATATCATGATTTGTCAACGTTTGTTCGCTATTACTGACATGATTACGTCAAAAGACAAGAAGTATTTGCTAGAACCAAAACTAATATGATAAGATGATCTAAAAGCAAGTATTTGCAAGAACCAAAAACTGTGATGTGCATGCTTTTCATGTTAGCTTAGATTCAAACAGCGTCATAGCTTCCCATAAATGAGACACTTGAATCCAGCAAATTTTTTCTTGGGTATAATATAATGATTTGTAAAATAAAATAAATAACGCGTGATGCAGATCATTAGATTTTCATAGGTCGGTTATTTCAAATGGACAATATCAGCATGTTTATAAAAATGACAAACAGTTCTCTTCTGGACCTTATAGGAATGTGTAGAGAATAAACTTGTGAAATTGAAGAAATAGTTGATCATAGATCTTAACAAAGGAGGCACTTCTGGTCATTTGAAGACTATTATTCCCCAATATATTTTCGTATGGAAGCATAGTGTTGCACATGTGTGTGTCCTGTCTGGTCAAGTCACGTTTCGTCTGTTGATAAGTTTCCTTTCCGCTTAATAACGTTTCAATTTCTGCATGAAAACCACATTTAGTTTAAGGTTTTATATTTAGAAGTTCCAGGTCACGTTCGATTTATTTTCATATTTTGGAGTGAAAGTTTTTTTTTATTTACTTAGAACGCTGCCCGTTTGTCATATTTGTGGGAGCAGCCCATGTCTTTCTGTCTTATATCTAGTTGCACTGAAATCAACATGTTATGATCAAAGGAGGGTGTTTAAGAAATCGAGGTGGCTGATTACTTTTTTCAAGTTGGATTAAACTTTGAAATTTAGCATACAGTTTAACCTATGTACTGGTACCCGTCAATGTTGTATTTAATTTGGTATTTAGTTTTGATTTAATAACTTATGAAACAATACAGTTCAATCTAATACTCCGTCTACTTTACATGTACATGCTGTTTTGTAGTAAATTGATTTTATAGAGTGTGATTTCCTTTTCACATCAAAACTGACGGCTCTTAATGTCCATGGCTTGGGTCGTGATTGAGTTTTAATTAGTGTCCTTTTATAACTTTCAGAAAGTTGGGCGAGGCAAAGTGAATTTGTATGAAATGTGACAGAGTTGAAACGATGCAGAAACAATTTCTATACCAGCTGAAATAAGTTCATGAGATGAGACTTTCCAGAAGTCGGTTTATTAAGAAAGCACGGATATATGAGGAGTTAATCCAATCTGGATAGTCATGTGTTAATTTTCAGCGGTTAATACTTATTTGCTAAACTAATTAGGGATGTGTTTCTCAGACGGTATTCAATGTTTTAAGTATTCTCCCTCGAAAAATTAGTCAGTGTATGTTTGTGCGGGAGGCAAGAAGTTCTTAGCTCCAGAGAAGAAGGAAGTATTCTCTCGTTCTAAATTGTCCAAGGGATGGATATCTGGAAGTTTGAGGGACACAGAACCTTAGAGATAAAGAGAGATGTTGCTACGATAGAAGCTAACGAGCTCGAAGGCACTAGGTACTTGTCCTTTGATAGTAGTTGGTAATTATTTCTTTAAAATTATGGGTCTTAAATTCATCCATCAATTTTCCTTTGATATCAGTTGGTAATTAATTGTTTGAAGCTTTTTTGTTTAAAATTCGTACATCAAGTTCCTATTGATATGCCTTAAGGCATCTATTTGCCTTAAATGGCAATTATTCTAAGAGTTTCATGTATTACTTTTGATACGAGTTTCAGAGAATTATGTGAATTTGTCGTAAATTATATGAATCATGTGGACTAGGAATTTATATTACTACGCCTGGAAAAGTTTTTAGCAAATTCTTTAGCCGAGAAATCGAGCGCCAGCCGGTGAACAAATTAAGGCAGTCAATGTTATGTACTTCACGGCAGGGCGTTCGGGTTTAATACATCTAGTATATGTCGTAGATCAGTTAGGGATGCAAACTACCCGTTAGGGAAATACATTAAGCTTCTGTACTAGGTTTGCGTATCAGCTGTCAGACTGCTAACCTAACCATATTAGCTTCAGTTTCTGTTGAATTACGATATAATAGGGGCTAGAGTTCGTTTCAGTACCTAATGACCTGACAAATATTTATGCTGTATATTTTTTTATTATTTTAAGAAGGAAATGGATTCATATTTGCATCCATACAGCGGGAAAAGAGAGCAGACAACCAAGTTAATGTTGATGACCAGAGAGAGAGAGAGAGAGAGAGAGAGAGAGAGAGAGAGAGAGAGAGAGAGATTGTATATTTTCTATTGTACATCTCTGCTCAGATCTCTATTTATTCCATCCATTAATTTCATTATTTATTTTATTATTTATTCGATCCAAAAGATAAATTGCAAATGTTTATGGGTTAGTTACAAAATCAATCCTCACATGAAAAAAACGAACAATAAAATACGAAGAGCCAAAGCAAACCAAGTAACAGAATCAAATACGGTAAATATGTTCTAATAACTATGTATTTAATGCTTCACTCCTCAACGAGGCCATTAATTTGAGTGAAAGAGTCTGACACGCATCATGAAAATAAAAGTATTAAACCAGTTAGATTTAATAAAAAGTAGATCACCTATGCAATTAATGACCATAATCGGAAAACAAAGGTCCATAACTCCTTAATAATCTCCAATTATATTCTCAGTGTAACTTGCGTCAGATATTTGACTATTTTATAGCAAAGATACGATTTGGAAAAATGAATGGTGAGTGAATGGAAAAAGGTTAAAGATGATGTCGATTGTATACCTTATTATGGAATAAACTCACTGTTTTCTTGAGGAGTAACGGTTAAATGCACTATAAAAGTGTGTGTGTGTGTGTGTGTGTGTGTGTGTGTGTGTGTGTGTGATATTTGGATTTTTAACATAACTGTAACAGTTTTCAGTTTTATCGCTACGTCTGCAGTGTGGCAGTTTATAGTGATGTCTAGCACTGGTGCATCATACCGAAAACACGTAGGATGATGTCCCACCCAGTCACATTATCCTGACACCAGGCCGACCAGTCCTAATGCTGAGCGCCTAGCAAGGCAGCTGTTAGTACCATTTTTAAGTCTTTGGTATGACTCGGCAGGGTTCGAACCCTCGACCTCCAGCACATGAGGCGGACGCTCTAACCAATAGGCCACCGGAGCGGTCCACACCATTAAAATAAACATTTCGAATATTATCTGCTGCTACAGTAGTCGTTTTCAAATTGAGAGATGATAAAACACCACTAACTTATCGTTAGTACCAAACACTAAACAAATGTAAAATAAATCAGGAATTATGTTGCCTGAAGTGATTTTGTAGATTATATTTCTAACGAGGACAAGATATGAAAATAGTTTCTAAGACTACTCAATTTGTAAACATTGAAGCATATGCAAATATTTCACTGGCGTATAAAATTAAAGCAATTAGTAGCATAACCTGATACACTGGAATATTTTATCCAAGTTTGCAAAACCACGGTAGTTTTCGAGGAGTGATCAAAATATTTCCATCATTTATTGTTGTTTTATATTCCGCACATATACAGTCTCCTAAATTGTATTTTATACTTTTGTACAATGATACTAGCAAATTATGATTATATTCCTTTGTTTCCTTTTTCGCGTTTTCATAGTTGCCATCATTAGTGGTCTGGTGGACGGCTAGAATTGTGTTGGACGCGTCTATGACTCGATATTTCTGCTTCCGTGCATTTAGAACCAACCAGTTATCATATGCTCTACGTCCAACCACAATTTCAGGTATTTCATGCCATGGATACGATGGTGACGTGACGAAATAGTCCTCTGCGTCAGTTCTGAAAAGTGTACCCCTTTTCTTCGCTACCATTGTTAGTTCCTTCCAAGACGACCCTTCCTCCATTGTTATATTATCAACATTGGTTCTTCTGCCGATAATCAAAGTATGTTTATGAGATACTGAATTATCCTGAAGGATTTCAACCAGCGTATCAACCAAAGTATCTGTAAATAAGATGTCACCGTTAGCGAATGCATACAAATTGGACTCGTACCTTTTCATTGCATCAATGTACATATACTTCAGAACTGGAACACCATCCGCGGCTGTGACTCTTAAAGGCAAAGTCACCCAGCCAGCAATTTCACACGCCTTTGCTAGTGCGGTTTCATTTGTGAATATAATTGGTAAAACAAAAGGACGAAGTGATAACCAATTCACGATAGTTAGATTATGAACTAGTTTCTTGTCATCATTATCAATCCAAGTAGTGAATAATGTAAGTAGAGGCTTTGTTCGATTTTTTGTCAGCTCATGTACCCTTTCCTTCCACAGTGATGATATAGGTTGACTAATGGTTTGAACAGCTTCGACGGATGGTTGTTCAGACGTTGGAGAAGATATAGTTGATCTAGTTAGTGGTAACTCGAACTGAAAATTGCTGACGTTTCTGAGATCTAGAAAGTCAGATCTTAATGTGCTATTCCCAACAGCAGTCTGATTCCCTTGGACATTTTTTAACAGTGTTGGAATCTTGATACCTCCGGAGGCGTTATAGTACAGATATAAGTAAGAAATTAACGAAGAACAGAGGACGCTTGTTAGTATAAGCGAAGTCGAACTACGACATCGACCTTCCCATAAGATTCGAATATCTGTCCACATCTTTTGGAAATAGTGAAGGTACGGCCTGCAAATAGACAGAGAAGTACCATGCTTTTTACAGTGATATTGTATTTTGTCTCGAATGCTTAGACATTGTTTCGATTATAAAAAGTTTTCATGAGCAATTTACCTGTTAGGATTTCTTAAGTCAATAGTATCCCTATGTAGTGTGTTACAGAAGGCTGACATTATACGAATATTGCAATTATAATTATAATACAATTAATAATAATAATATTGGTAAAACCTACCTATCTACCTACATACATACAAAGAAGCCTGCGAAAATGTCGAAAAATAAATCGTCACTTGTATGTGTTCTATATATTATTTCTTTTTAATTCTCACTAGTGAATACAGATCCAATAAAGACTGCATATATATATATATATATATATATATATATATATATATATATATATATATATATATATATATATATATAAGATCTTAGCATCTTAACCTATGTATCATAATGGAGAGAAAACAAACAAGTTTGTAAAATTGAAAATATTATTTATTTCCCTAAAATACAAGTAAAAAATACAAATAACCTACATTATGGTAAATGAACTACTAAATAGTCATACATGTTATATCAAGTCCAAAAATATCGAGTAATCCATATGAGCTCTAGTGATATTTCGAATGATGTCATTGTTGTACTGGTGTACCAATATTAATGAATGAATCACACTGATATAATCTAAAAATGTATTTCAATGAATTCACAGTAATTCCGTAATAATTATAATTCCAAATAGTCTGAATTGTTCTAGTACTTAATAATTTCAATGAATGACCGAATTTAAATAAATGTTTCTTCTCAATTAAACACAACTAAATATAACTCCTTTGAGACTAGTGATTAATGCTAGAATAATTAATTTCAGTAAATCATCCATACACTCCAACGCTGTATTATCGCTGGCGCTGTATTATCGTGGTAAACGGGATTTCCCGATTAATTTTGAACACGTGCCATCTAGCGGTTCATTACAGATTTGTATGACTAGGGGAAGTGTATCCCTTTATACCAACCCGGGTCAAGAGGGAATTTTCAGTGATAATGAAGTATATCAGTTTGGAAATTATCTCAAGTATATGGCTGAGATCGGATATGGATACACCAAGGCAAATGTACAGTAACATGCTGCAGACTATGCAGTTTGTTGAGGAAAGAAAGATTCGAGTTAAAGACCAGTGGGTAATAGCTGGTTGTATGGGTTTATATGCAGGTGGCCAGATTTAAAACTTACCAAGCCAGAGAAACTGTCTATGTTGCGAGCAAGATGAAGTGATTCAATGAGCTATCAAATATCCTTACAGTCAAAAATTTAAGAGACGGACAAGAATGAATTTATAACATTGACGAAACGTGAATCAACATGAGCGTTCCCCTACAAGATTTGTATTTGGCAAGGATGATCAATGCAATAAACTGCAAGAAACAGTGCTTTGGATAACAACTGGTTGGGAGGAGATTTGCTTCAGCTCAAACCACGTTTTCCTGGAAACAGCAAGCAGATTAATAGAAAACAAACTCATACATCAACTCAAAACTAACTGAAAAACGCCAGTATCTTCTCCCAACAAGTTGACATCCAAAACATTTCATTCGGAACATCTAAAACAGCCAGACACTGAGAATACGCAGAACCTGCTCCGAAGATGAAATATTCCAAAAAAGATCTGAAGAGTTATCTGAACATTTGAATAACCGAAGCTACGATTAAGGCCTGATAGCGGACGCAAACCGAACGATTAAGCCAACGAACCGTAACGACCTACAAAAAATATTGAAAGAAAGGAAAGGTAGGTCGAATACCATTTATCCTGGCCTGCAATCCAGACAACCTCAAAGTAGACAAAATCATCCGGAAACACTGGCCCATCGTGGAATCGTGTGACACACTAAAGTTAATCCTCCCGAACAAACCAATATCAGAATACCGGAGAACAAAAAGCCTCAAAGACACCCTAGTTAGGGCGAAGCTAACGCAAATCACTAAACAAGACCACCCTTGTAAAAATCTGGCCCCTGTGGCGATAAAGGGTCCAAAACCTGTCTACATATGATAGAGACCAGCACATTTTCTAGCGCAGCGACTAGTAAAAATATGAAGATACATCATCCAAATAGAACGTGCAAAACAGAAAATGTAATTTATATCATCACGTGTAAGGTCTGTAGCCTTCAGTATGTCGGAGAAACGGAAACTTTACACAAAAGGATCAATCTTCACAGATATGGTTGGATGAAAAAGAAGCTGTACAGATGTCCAGTTCCAGAACACTTCTCTTCCTTTGGCCACAGATTCAGTGATGTAAAACCTATTGCAATTGCTCACAACTCCAACTGGAAACCAGGAATGAAAAGGAATCTTACTGGATTCGCCACCTTAGAACGTTGACACCAAGTGGTTTAAAACAAGAATAAACCAAAAGACAGCCAAGCACAAGTAAAATCATCATCTTTTTGCAGCCGGCACATTTTCATTTAAATAATTCTTTTAATTCGCTTATTAGTCACCCAATAAACCATAATTGCTAATATAACAATGAAATATCTGGGATATAATTTGCGGTTACTCAAATTTTACATAATAAACAGATGGCGATATGGATTATCGATTTCTAGGTCAATAGAAAACATGTTTCCGCATCAGCATCAAGTTGAGGCTAATTATTTCAAAATTCAAAATTTTCAATGTTTCAGTCCTGTAGAAATAGTCATGTAAAATTCTGTAAACTCGACGCTTTTTGTTTTCTGTTTATCTTTCTGTGTTCTGTATTTGTCTTTCAAAAGGACTCATTTAGAGTCGAAAGAGCTAAGGCTAATTAGATACTAGTTTTGCACTGTTTGGTGTATGTTTATTGCATTTATCTTAATCAATCCCTGACACACGCGATCCCTTCCTGGATCCAGTGCACTTGA
>JAECUM010014361.1:0-58741 GCA_016617855.1 Megalonaias nervosa
GAAGAAAAGGATTTTGAGTGATCAGAAAAGAGTAACAGGTGCAGCGTCATTCGTGTTACAGCTACTGTTAGACATCTTAAACCATATCCGGTCGAAAGTTTGACAGTGACTCTTTATAGAACTGAATGTTGTCCTTCTGGTGAGCAAAAGTATAATATTTAGGCTTTTTGAGACCGTTATCTACATTATACCTACATTTCAATACAATCTTATTAACATAGTAATGTGATCTATCAATTATAATAACGATGTTTGCCCAGTTTGGTACCAAAAGACAGGAATCTAGCTTAAATGGAGTCACTTAAAGAAGTGGTCATCTTGTAAAATGAAAGTAAAATTTTCCTTCCGGGGGTAGGCATTCTTGTTGAAAAGTGGTAGGGGATTCTGATCGAGAATTTGGACTCTAACATCGTTTCAGACTAACTTAGACTCCATGAAAAATAAACGCATTAAAAAGGAATACCACGTTTCAATGAGGAAAGTGTGAGCTGAGCTGACCGGAACATCCATGAATATTAATCGTATTTAATTAGGGTTGTTGCCTCGGGTTTCTTATCACATTTTGTTGCATCTGTTAGATATATTGCCTCAGTTTCTATGGTAAAATAAAATGCAATTCGTCCAGGATTATATTTATTTTACCCACTGCTGGAAACCGAAAAAATCGTTTTAGAATTTTGATTGAAAGAATGCAACCATGTTTGAAACAACCATTGAACGCTATTCCTAACTGCCAGGATATTCCAGTCACCATCACCACTTATCTTATACAGTAGCTGGGTTCTCTCCCCCCCCCCCTGCCCCGCCCCGCCTTCCTTAGTTTAGGTGTCATTTGCTGGTGTAAATGCTTATATTTGTTCTTTCATGTCTGACCTGGAGGAAGTCGCCATTTTAGTGCACCTGCTGGCAAACGATGGGAGAGCAGAGTAAAACAGTGATCAAATAAAATGAAATAATGGGACACAATTTCACATCTTTCATCAAATTGCCAAATAAGAAAGTTTTAGCTTTATTTCAGTCCAGTTCAGAATCGCAAAACATTGTTAATTCTACGAAAATGAAGCACATGCCCAGACTGTGTTATGGATTGCCGGTTACTTAGCCGTTTTACGTAAGCATGAGAGACTTGATACGTTTTGCAACAAAGAACCATTTGCTTAAGAAACAAGCTCAAGTGGGTTATTTATTTGTTTTGTTGTAATTCTCCACTTTCATAATGCAAATTTAAGTGAACATCATATTGCACTGCAAATCCTACTGCATTTAAAATGAGAATGATCTAGAATCTGAATTAGCAGGAAACCCGTTTCCGATTCAGTTTGCTGACACAATGACGGTTAATGGGCCAGGTTATTGCTGTTGTTGTTGTTGTTATAGGGTTTAACGCCATTTTTCAGCACAAGATAGGTTATGCATGGCGGCCAGTATTAATGGCGGAGGAAGAACCCTGGAAAACCCCGGGAAGAACCACCGACCCACGAGAAGCTACTGGCAGGCTTTCTCACGTACCCACGTTAGCCGAGCCTGGACTCGAACTCACGCAGACAGAGGTGAGATGGCAGTGATCCGTAACGATCAGCGCTTTAGACCATTCGGCCACTCGGGGCCCCCCAGGTTATTGCAGTCTTGATCTAATTATGAATAATATGTACCGGAACAACTCACATCGCTGTCTGAGGAATTTGCAACGAAATCATGCGGCAATTTATTAATTTACTATTTTATGGTATCCGCAAACAACGCAACAATATGGGTACGAAACGGCCATGCTGTTGCACAGGGCTAACCAACACATGTTGCAAATGTTTGAATTCGACGAGACTGCTAAAGGTACATGGCACACTGCGAAATAATTTTGATGACTGTACCACATTTGCACATTATATCTGATTATATAACGCAGAAAGCTTGTATCATTTGTTAGTGTCCAACAATGTTCAAACCATATTCGCTTGACCTCTTTCATGGCAGGTATTTCCTATCCATTTTCAAACATGACCGAACTGTATAAACCGGTTTGGATGTCAGTTTTCGTCAGCAAAACTGTTGGCCTTGTATCATGTTGGACTGCATATTTTGTTAATATAAAAACTTAAAATAGAAAATCCTAAACAGTTAACGAATAAAATTAGCTCCATCTTTTACATCCCTTTCCGTTTTGTATGTAGGTATTATACAACCTGTAAGCTATTGTTCGGGTGTTATACCAGTGTTAAATATAATATTGAGCAAATAAACATAAATATGTATCATTAAATAGGATGTGTTTTTAAATACTTATTTAATGTTTCATCTAAACTTGCCTCTTTATTTCTTTCCATCTTTGTAAAGGCCTTTCGTACGTCTTCTTACGTGATAGGATGGTTCATCTCTTCATTTCAGGCATTGTTAACAATTGTTATGATATTATCAAATCGGTAATCGTAACGTTCGTTTAAAGTTTTGAATTACTTGCAGAATTTGTTACTCAAACTTGTGTGTGTGTGTGTGTGTGTCTGTGTGTGTGTGTGTGTGTGTGTGTGTGTGTGTGTGTGTGTTTAATTTGGATTTTTAATGTAGCTTAACGATTTTCAGTCATATCGCTACGATGTCTGAAGTCGGGGAGTTTATAGTGATGTCTATCACTTGGACATCATGCCGCAGACATGTAGCATGATGTCCCACACAGTCACATTATCCTGACACCAGGCCGACCAATCTTAACACTAACCCGTTAATGCTGAGCGTCAAGTGAGGCAGCTGCTAGTATACCATTTTTATAAGTTTTTGGTATGACTCGGCCGGGGTTCTAACCCGCGACCTCCCGTATCCGAGGCAGACTCTCTTACCATTTAGGGCACCTGAGCGGTGTAGTTTTCATAAAGGTAGTATCTATGAATCTTCAATAATACATGTCATGAGAGAACAATCTACAAAATAATGTAGTCATTAATGTAATGTTAGCGTGTAATAAAGTACTCAAATTTAAAATAATGGTGGAAAATATTTCTTTTGAAAGAATTGGCGATAAATTAAAGAGTAGATTGTCCGGGAAACATAAATATAACTTAGAATACTTTCAATTTTATTTACCCCTGATCGTCAACAATTTCAAGCAGACTGTTAACGACAAGCACCACTAAAAATTAAAGATTGGAGCAGTTGCTTATTTTTGGAAAGAACGAGTTTGATATGGCTTTGGGATAAGACGAGGCCATTGGTCGGGACATATTCGTAAGCCATATTAAACAGCATCTCCCCCAACCCCGAACTGGAAGAAAACACGAGTGCGATTTTCTATTTATTACAGACCCCTCGTTTACGCTTTATAAATATGTTAGCTTTACAACACGGATTGGAATGTAGACGTCGACTGATGGATTATAGTCGCTCGTGCTAACTGGAGCTTGCGCGACTCGTTAATTCTCGTGTGTCGAGCTTTTTGATTGGTCGGGGTTACAGGAATGGTGCCACTGTAACCCCGCTTTACTTGTCTGGCGAGGCAAAGGAGGAAAGGGTCCAGAAGGGGCACGCATACGCCACACAGCAACGGTCGTCGTGTACGCTCGAAACGCCAGTCCGCTCTTGTTTTTGTCAAATTCAGTCCAGTTGTACTAGTGGACAAAACCTATTTCCAATAATGTGTAAGCCACCTGTGCAATTTATCAAATAAATAGAGTTTCAGAATTTATGATTCTTAGTTGGAATTTAGTGTACAAAGTGTACATATTAATTTTCGAAAATTTACCAATCAGTTAAGCCAAGTGACACAGTAATTTAGTGTCACGCATGGTAAATTATCAGTCGAGAAATCTTGACGGAGGAACCAAAGGATCAAATTTGTAGTACATAATACAGATTTTATCGAAAGAGGTTTTCAAAAAATGCCAAAGGGAAAACCTCATGGAATTTAGACTGACTGACTGAGAAGGATTAAAGTCGCCTATGCTAACTAAGAGCTTTTGCGACTCGTTAATGCGCAATTGTTGAGCTTTTTAATTGGTCGATGTTTTAGGCATGATGCCGCAAAAACACCGCTTTTATGTACGATAGTCGTACTTTTTAACTGTATGTCAGGAGGTGGAAAGGAGGAAGGGGACCCGGCGGGGGACGCCAACCGCTGATGCCGTGTACGCTCCAAAGGGCCCGGACCGACGTGATTGTATGTCAAATTCTGTCCAGTTGTGCTAGTGGACGTTCCCTATCCCCAATATTGTGCGGGCCACCTGTGCAATTGCTCTAAGTTTCTGAGTTGAAGATTGCCTATTTTATCCTTGTGTAGTTGGAATTTTGTGTACTAAGCGTACTTTTAATGGCGAAATTACACCAATCAGCCTGGTGTCAGCAACCCTGTGTGTTTTTTCTTTTTTTTGGGGGGGGGTCACGCATTGTTAGTATTAGTTGTTGTTTTTGATGGCGGAGGGACTAAAGGATCAGGGTAGTTTTGTACGATGGTGTTATCGAATGAGGCCTTCTATTGCCAATGGAAGTGCCTCCCTTGTATATAAAAGTAGGGGGTGAGAGTAGAGATGGGGTGGTGGGGGTGGGGGGAAGGGGATTCTTGGTGGAAAATCTGTGGGCAACACAGGCTTGTTGTTTCCAGGATTCCACCCAGGTGTTGCTAGTATATTTTCCCTAGCACCTGTTTTAGGCCCCTTGTGTTAGTAAAGGTGAGGGTGGAATAAGAGGAAAGTGAAGAGAGGGCTTATAGTGGAAAGTCTTTGTTCAACATAGGCTTGTTGTACGCAGGATTCCACTTAGGTGTTCGCTAGTCTGTTTTCCCTAGCGCCTATTTTGGGCCCTATTTGTTAGTGAGGGGGTTAGTAGAGGATGGGTGGAAAGGAGAGCTATTGTCCGGAAGTGTTGAGCCAGTGCTTGCTCGAGGAGGTGGGCCAGTGCTTGCCCAGGTTTGTGCCAGTGCCTGCACGGGGAGGTGGGCCAGTGCTTGCCCAGGGGAGGGTATGGATTTGAGCCAGTGCTTGCTCTTGTGTGGGCGAGAGCTTGCCCATGGGAGGGACTGGGGTTTGGTTTTTTAGTTTTTGATTTGGAGGGCTAGTGCTATATTATTATATTTTTTTTTCCTTCCCTTTAGTATTAGTTATTAGTTGTTAGTTGATTATGTGTTGGTTAGTGGTTATGTTAGTTATTGTGGGTGGGTGTGCTTTGTTAGTTTGTTTTAGTTGAATAGTGTTGGAGTAGTGTTGTTTTAGTTTGTCGCATGCTATGTACAGAGTGTTTTTTTGTGATGTTGTTTAGTCTATATTATATTGTTGGTTCTGTATGGTTGGCTTTTGATGTCTTGGTCCTGTTTGCCCTTGTTATGCTTGCCTGTCCCTCGACGCGATTGTGTTTCCGATTAAACTTATTGGTGTCCGTCTGTGGCGCTGTGCACCCCCTTGTTGTTAAAGGTGAATCTCGATTCCTTATGTAAGTTCTTTTTTTAGGACTCGCCTTTTGGCTTGCCAGTTGTTGCCATAGTCCTGCCTCCCTTGTTGTTGCTAGTGCCCTTATGTGTCCTTTTGTCTTGGTATTTTAGTTAAGATTTGCCCGTTAGTTGGTCCTTGTGCCATAGTCTTATTTCCCTGGTTGAATCTGATATTCAATGGTATATCTGGCTCCCTCGTTGTTGCGTTTGGTTTTCAATTCCTTGTGCCTTTTAAGGCTGATTTCAGGACTTGCTTTTTAGCTGGCGTTTTGCCATAGTCCTTTTGTGTTCGCATGTTGTTTTCTTACCCTGTGTCCAGCTTAATCCTGTTGTTGTCATTGTTATGATGTCTAGTAGTCCTGGTTCTCTCGTCGTTACCATTGGATTTCGATTCCTTATGCCTTTTAGGTTGGTTTGGGGACTTGTTTTTTAGCTGGCGTTTTCCCATAGTCCCCTTTTTAGTCCTGGTCCTGTTGTTGGTATGTTGTCTGGTAGGTAAGTGTATTAGGATTAATTGTTAATTGTTAAGTCTGGTTAATAGGTTAGTAGGATAAGTGGGTGCTGGCGTGTTGGACGGCCGGTAATGCTTGTCTCTGAGCCGTGGGTCTAGGCTCATTGTCATAGTCCTGGTTTGTTGTGCTGCTGGTGTTTTCCTTTTTGTTTATATGCGACCATGTTTTTGGATCCCCTTTAGGTACGAGATGACGTTTTTATAGGTAAGTTCTATATTTGTGTTCTTGGTCTTATCCAGTATCTCTGGGTATGTTGTTGGTGATCCAATTTGTTTCTGGTATTCTTGGAAACTATTCCGCTGCACATTGTAGGTGGCACATGTGTTGAATATGTGGCCGAGCGTCTCTGCTATTGGGCAGTGAGGACAGTTGGCTGTTTGGTTCCCTTGGTCTTTGAGGTACCTTCCGAAGCTCCCTTTCAGTAGTGTTTTTCTTGTCATGATTCTGTTGATAATCCTTAAGTCATTAACTTCCATGTCCTTTGGGGTAATGATTTTCCTGGATACTTCTTTTTGTAGTTGGTGGAGATGCTTTCCCTTGTTGGAGTTGTTCCATATGTGTTGCCATTTTGTGTTTATTTTCTGTCTAACCTGACTGTAGAGTTCTTGGACGCTGTAGGTGAGGGAGTGTGTTTCGTTGTTGTGGAGGTTCTTTTTTGCCACTGTGTCCGCTTTGTCGTTCCCCGGGAGGTTTATGTGTGATGGCACCCAGAGGAATTCAATGGTGTGTTGATTTGTCTCGAGTTGTCGAATACGTTGCATCACTTCCTCGAGCATATTTGCTCTGCTTCGTGTTGCACCTGTTTCTAAGGTTTTGAGGACGCTGAGAGAATCCGTGATGATAACATGGCGCTGCTGGATTTGAGTTTTGATCCATTTCCGTGCTTTGTTGATTGCCCAAAATTCGGCTGTGTAGATTTTGCAGTCATCTGGAAGTCGAGCTCCAATTTGTATTTGTTGTTCTGGTACCACGATTGCTGCTGCCGTTCTGTTAGGTTCCTTGGATTTAGATCCGTCCGTGTATATTTTAGTGTATTCCGTATATTGGTCCTGGAGTAGTTTTTGAATGTCAAGTAGCATCTTGCAGGGATTTTGTTGTTTGGTTCCGAATGTTTGTGCTATGAAGTTGATGTTTGGGGTATTATTTCTCCACGGGTGGGGTCCTGAATTTGCCGTTGCTCCGCTTGTATGTCAGTTAATTGGAGTTCTGCGCAGAGGGTATGAACTTTCTTGCTTGCTGGTGGGTTTGGTACAAGTTTTTGATTAAATGATCTTTCGCATAGCTTAGTTAGTGCCTTAGTTGGGTTTGCGTTGCTGTGTATTGAGTTCCTGATGGTATGTCTTAGGATTTGTTCCTCTCTGCGTAGTTGTAGTTCTCCTGTTAGTATTTGTAACTCTTGAAGTGATGTGTTGGGTAGTGTTCCAGTACATAGACAGAGAATTTTGTATTGAAGAGAGTCCAGTTGGGATAGCAGTTTGTTGTTGGCTGATGCGTAGACCTGGCAGCCGTAGTCCCATCTTGATCTATTTAATGATCGGTATAACATAAGTAGTGTGGGTTGATCAGCTCCCCACGTAGTTCCTTTGAGGTGTTTCAGCAAGTTGATGTCTTGTTGTGTTTTTTTGACGAGATTTTCGATGTGTGGTTTCCATGTGAGTTGTTCATCTAGTAGTAGTCCCAGGAAGTGGGTTTGTTTACGAACTGGATGAGTGCGCCTTGTAGGTAGAGTTGCGGGTATTTGGGTTTTCGGTTGTTGGGGCGGGAGAAGAGCATCCCGACAGTTTTAGTACTTGAGATTTTAAAGCCCCAGTTATTCGCCCATCTGGTGATGTCGTCCAGTCTTTGTTGTATCTGTGTGATGTGGTGTCTGTTGTTAGGGTTTCCTGCTTTCCAGATTCCGCTATCATCCGCGAATTGAGATAGGTTGATGGTGCTATGTAGGTATTCTCCTAGGTTGTTGACCATAAGGTTGAATAGAGTGGGGCTTATCACACTTCCTTGTGGGGTTCCGTTGTCCAATGTGCATGTTTCGGAGTATGCATCTCCTACCCGGATCTTAATTCGTCTTCCTGTGAGGAAGTTGGAGATCCAGCGGTGCATTTGTCCTGTTATTCCATATTGGTTGAGTTTGGCAATTAGCCCCTTGATCCATACTAGGTCGAAGGCCTTTTCTAGGTCGAGGAATATGGCTATGAGATGGCTGTTCTTTTTCCTTGGTGCGTTGAAAGCGAGTTTGACGTCGTCTTCAAGTCTGGTGAGTTGGTCTATGGTAGATCATTTGGGCCTAAATCCGCTTTGATTTTCCGTGAGTAGATGGTTTCGTTCGAGATGGTATAGGAGTCTGTTGTTGATCATCGTCTCCATAATTTTGCAGATGGTGTTGGTGAGTAAAATTGGGCGATAGGATGAGGTAAGTTTGGGGTCTTTTCCTGGTTTTGGAATTGCTATTACAATGGCTTGCTTCCAGGTAGTGGGTATGTTGCCAGTGTTCCAGATGAGGTTGATTAAATTGAGGATAATCCGTTGCATGTTGTCAGGTAGATGTTTGCAGATTTCGTAGCCAAGATTATCCTCTCCCCACAAATCCATAAGAAAAGTTTGATGCAGAGACTCAAAATCCATTGTCTGTACCTTTGAAAAGCCAGAGAAGTGACTGATCACATATGGTACTCTATATGATCCTGCAATGTTACGTAAGATTATCTAATTTGGTTGGCTCTTTGAATTCTGCTGCCAATGCCAACCAATAGGAATAGTTCTGCTCATGCCCCCCCCCCAACAATCCCCATGACGACAACAAGAGGCTAATAACAGTCTCTTGCATAATTCCCAGGTCTGCCTCTCAGTTTGAAGGTACATGTACAACACCCCTATCCAAGTGTTAGCCACTGACTAAGCCTTATAATTTGACATTTCATCATCTTACCACACCACCAGTGGCAGTTCCTCCCTCAATGGTCATTATCAGACAAACCTCATTGCAACACTGGCAATGTGTACCTACAATAACGCAAGATCCTCAAGTGTTATGAATTCTATGTCTGTGTGCTTGGTAATCGATCGAGTGATCCTTCTTTCCTGTGTTAGTAGCTCCCGCGCCACAATTTCCTTTGTGGTAGGCGCATTTAGGAATGTGCCAATCAAGATGTCCCTGGGGTGTTCCTCCGCCAGTCTTTTGAGTTCGGCTGTGGTATTTTCCATCCGTTGGGGGTGGGGGTGCCCTGTTTTTTTTCCTGTGAGTTTCTGTAGTCTAATTAGCTGTTTCCTCTTGTTGTTGTTGTTAAGGGTGATTTTCCTCTTTCTTTCGTGGGCCATGTTTTATTTATTTGTACTTTTACCTGTCGTGCGATGATTTTGCGAACTGTTGCGCTTTGTTTATTTGTATAACAATAACAATAGCAATATAGATAATAAAATAATGTGTTAGTTATACTATATGGGGTACACAGGTGTCAATTGCCTTGTTTCTGGAATAATTATGTATGTATAGTCTATATTGGGGTTGGATTACTAGGCGTAGAGTGCCAATTGGGTCAGTTATGTATGTTGGTTGAGTTTTGTAAATGATTTGGTATGTCAAGGTTCGTATGCTAGGCGCTAGTGGATTGGATGTTCGAATATGGAAGGGAGATTCTGATTGGAGGTTGTAGCGCTAGATTTCAATCCGTTTTTATCTTCCTAGGTTGTGCAGTCTGGCTAGATATTGTAGGTGAGGGGATTGAGTCGAGTCAAGGTTGGTGATGTAAGATTGATTTTGATTGGTAGGTTGAGTATAAGAGGTCAATTCTGATTGGATGGTACTATTTTGAATTTCAACCCGAGTTTAGGTCTTTGAGTTGCAATATTGTCGTGTTGTTAAAGTGTGTGGGGGTTGAATTGGGTCTAGTTGGTGACGTGAAATAAAATTTGATTGGTAGTTAAGGATATAAGGGCTGATTTGGTTGCTTCGTTCGTTTTTGAATCCAAGTCAGTAGCTTTTGTGCATACTCGGCAGTTTCAGCTGAGTTTTATGGCTAAAATATACACTTGTCACAGTTATGTGCATGCTCGGCAGTTTCAGCTGAGTTTTATGATGAAATATGCATTTGTCACGAGAAACTTTATTGGAACATAAAGTATCCAATTTTTAATCAAATGTTAAAACCTAACCAAGCAAAGAGTTGAAGCCACGTATAACGATTCTGCGTGAGTAATGACTGTACATTTTTGCAGTATCATTTTTTGTCAAAGTTGCACAGATGTCATCAATTAAAGGGTATTTTGAACTAGTTGCAGAATAACATTTACTTTTAGCAATTTAATTCATTCATTACCTCTTCTGCATATGTAAAAACTGATTAACGACAAACATGTGCTTTCATTTGTGGTCCTTATTTTGATATGCAGCAATTTTGAGGGCGAGAGAGAATGGAGGTGGGGGGGGGGAATAAAATACTTGGTAAATTAAAAGGTTAATCCTACAGATTTCTCACCTGTTTCTTTCCATCTACTGGTCCTACAGCCTTCTCACCTGTTTCTTATCGTGAATAAATCGTACACGCCTTTCACCTGTTTCTTATTATCTACGAATAGTTTATATGGAATGAAGAGCAGAATTTGAAATAAGCATCTGTATAGCTCTGTAGGTGGCTATTGGTACACGGCAATGTATCTATGTTGCATTTTTTCTCACATGTTCATACAAAATGTTTTGTTGTTTTTATAAAACAAAATCATGTTAAATTCTATTTAATACACCTGTTCAGTGTAATATGATGCAAGACAATTTGTTATACCATGATGGATTACGAGTCAGGAAGTTATGAATCAAAGTTTCGTATGATAGTATTAGACTAATGTTAGCAATTAGACTGCACATTTCTGAATTTGGTGCAGACAGAAGACTCATTTTTCACTGATTTTGACTAGCTTACGGTTTTACTGAGGTAGACGGATGGTCCATTTTTCACTGATTTTGAACATCTAACGGTTTTACTGGGGTATATAAATGGACCATTTTTCACTGATTTTGACTATCCTACGGTTTACTGAGGATGACAGTCGGCCCATTTCTCACTGATTTGGACAGTTTTATGGTTTACTGGGGTATATAGATGGCTCATGTTTCACTGCTTTTGACTATCTTATATTTTTACTGGGGTAGACAGATGGCCTTTTGGACTAATTTTCATTTTGAATGTATTTTTGGGGGGAATTTGATTCACAATACTGTAAGTGTATCTTGAATTGTCGCTTTGTATTGTAGAGAATAATTTCTTGTTGAATTTACTTTAAATGTTGGTTTCACTTTCTTTCTGTTTCATAAATTTAGTCCCAGTATCGTAACATAGAAAAAAGAAATCGCAACCCAGGAATGTTAATTGTCACGTTTTGTCCGATTTGTTGGGCTTTTTCTTTTGCATAAATTTAATATTTTACAAGACGTAGTGTACGTCGCAAGGTTGTCGTCTTCACAAAGACTGATGTCCCAACAGTAGATATCTGCGTGTTTGGAGAAAATATCAGAAAATATTTCGCGACTGAAGGGGAAACTGGAATAATCACTTCACAAGTGAAACATTTTCTGAAATCTACTAAAAACATATTTGTTTTTATTTTATTATTTATCTGATCAATTTGAGTGAATTTTTATCATTCTGTCCCTATCGGGTAACAAATAAGGTATAAGTAAGTTAGCTACATCGATAAGAAAAAAGTTCCATAGATTTATTAACTGATTAAGAAAAGGACCTCTTCCAAATTTGTTTCCTGCATCTAGTGTATTAAATAGTATCTTTATTCCCATTAATTGCTGTCTCTATAGGAAAAAATAAGCACCTTTTTCATCAGCAAAGCTCTATCGCGAATTTTCGCCGTGAACACTACTGAGGTTGAGTATAACCTTGGTGCAGTCTAGTGTACTGAATGAAACATTCTTAAACCAAGAATTTTATTAATTGTTTGTTTTCCTGTTACAATTTCTCTTTGTTTTAATTTCTGCATTCAAACTTGAAAAGTACGTAGTCTTGACTAGCTGCTACGTAGGAGACGTTTACCCGATATTTTGCTTGTAGTGTAATTTCGGTCTACAATCAACTCTCATCCAAGCCCTATTTGTCCGTTGTTTTCAGACAGAAATTTGAGTGTGACGAACGCCCAATTACCATAATTTAGTAGATCACTTAATCGAGATTTGCACCCTAAAATGTATGATGTATATTTACAACATATGACACTGAAGGAATATCAAATTATATATCAAAAAACATACAGATAGACAACGTTCAAGCACATCAGTGGAGTTTCACAGGGAAGAGTCCCTGGTCCCCATCACTTTCTCATATTCATCAATGATCTGGCAGACTAGATTTCATTCAAGTCTTTACTGTTTACTGACAGGTGCATTTTCTACAAGAATACCCGTACCACCCAAGACAGCAAAGTCTTTCAAATTAGTCTTAGCTACCTGGCAAACTTGGAGGCAACATGGGGGATCTATTTTCATACCGCATTGTGTAACATTCCCAGTTTAATCAGGAAACGAACCTAATACTTCTCTCATACAGACCCTGGAGGTCACGAGCTCTGCTAAATATCTGGGCGTGGATATTTCCTGGCAAAACCATATTCACAGAACAGTGACAAATGTTCGGATTGGTGCAAAGGAACTTACTATTCATCAACCCTTAAATCATGGCCACTGCATATTTTACACTCGTTCGAACCAATTCAGAGTATATATACAATGCTACTGCCCATACACCAAACACTGAAATTGGTCCTAGCTACGATATTGCCGCGGTGGCTATACCATTTTTATCGCCTTTGAGGCGATTTCATTTTTCTCACATTGATACCTTCCAATTTCCCATTATCCAATATATATTAAAATAATACATATCGAATCTCGTTGAAGTGATCTTCAAATCCTTTATGAACACAACTGTGTCAATTTTAATTACTGGATAGATGTCGCATTGGCTTTTCGCACAGCTTACTGGCTGAAGCCCCTTTGGACATTCTCTAGAGTACGGCTATAAACCTTTAACATTTACTCCTTCAAAACATATCGGCCCTTGTTTTTAATGACTACGTATCTAAACAATGTGAGTACAACTTAGAAACACAGAAAACTTACGTGTTGTGCACGAGAACTTATAAGGAATAGCACAAAAACTGCTATAGGAAACAAGGGAAAATGTTATAGGAAACTAGGGAAATATTATAGGAAACTAGGAAAAATGTTTCGGGAAATTAATCTTTTACTGCCTCACCGCGAAATTCGTGAATGTTTTGAATGTACGTACGGTTCCTTCTTAGATTTACACCTAATCCGTTTCAACTGATTTCTTGGGGGGGGGGGGGCGGTTTATTTTCGTTCTTTTCAGTCGTAATGGCGCGAAACATTTAAGAAAAAGGCTCTCTGCATATAAAACTCCTTGCGATTTTTGTGAAAGGTTCTTCATCATCTTCTCACCGCTTTTCTTTCTATAAATTGCACATCTGGAGTATATTTCTCCGAGTTCATAATATTATGTCATGTAATAAAACCCACACAATATTAGACTTAAGTCATTATTTTTAGTTTTTGAGATAGTACAAATTTTACTCCCGGCGACAGATTAACTTACTCAGCACATGAAGATAAACATAATATTGCTCATGGAACACGTGATTTTGTTAATATTCATGATATTTCACAACAACGTGCTCCTGGGGGTGGGGTGGGGTGGGGGTTGTGGAGTAGGAAGCGCGAAATGCAGATGTGATTCTTGAGGCCAATTTTCACTTTTGTAGCCTTTATTCGATACGTTCCAGCTAATCTTACTGAAATCTATACATAATTTTTTACACAGAAGCTAAATTTAAAACTAAAGTTTTGAATTTAATATATCTTTCCTGAAAGCCATTGGAATCACAGCAACCAGGACATTAAGTTGAAATTGTAAGTGCTTTGTCTAATCAGAAATCAGTGAACCGTATATGTTGCATACGAGTGACGGGCTTACTGTGAATCACCCAGCCAACATATTTTAATTATGTTTCTCCAAATGTGTACTTCAGCAGTATTATACACGTGACCGGATTATGACGTGGACAGTAAATCTATCTGCTCACTAATATAAAGAAGGAAAATAGTTCCAGGTAAGACATTTATACTATTTTGTAACTGAAAATAAGAATTCTGGGTAAATTAAATGATATGCTGGTATGCAACGCGAAATATTCAAACTCGCGGGCGAAAAAAATAACACTACATAACAGCAACAGTAATTCTCAATAAAAAAATATCGACAAAAATGATTATGTTTGAGAATAATCTCAAAGTTTAAAAAAAAAAGGTTTTACCGTCCTATTTACCACTTTATTATGATTTTAGAGGAGAATATGCACTTAGATTTTCAGACATAAAATCGAAAGTTCTTTCAAGAAATCGTATTCAATAACCAGGACCAGGACTTGTTGTTGGCGACCACACCAACAAAAGCTTTCCTTCCAAAGCTCACTTGAAGAATGTCAAAATGGAAGGATTATCGTGAGCTGAGGTAACATGCATCAACTAAAATTAAGATATATGCCACCAGTGGCGTACTAAGGCAGGTGCGATGTAGGCGGTTCGCCGCTGGTGACAGCCAGAACGGGGGGGGGGGGGGGGGGCCAATCGGAAGAGTTGAAATACAAGTCAAAGCTTTGAACCCAAATGAACAATTCTCCTAAGCAAATTTTTTTTTCCAATTTACTTATGACAGCACCGTACTATTTAAAAATCTACTTGCAAACATAATATATTTTTCTGTGTGTTTACATTTTAAAATTATTTGTGAGGGTGCCAAACTAATGATCCGCTCCGGGTGCCAAATACTTTAGGTACACCCTTGATGTCCACACAATTGGTATGCGTGTTTAAAAGCAGTGACAGATTCCAATTACAGACGAAGGGCAAATAAATCAAAATAGGAAGGATTTTGTGAAATAAAACCAATATTTTCGTACCTGTATAGGCGAATTATACAATTACACACATACAGACGGACATTAGAAAACATAACACATTGACTTTATGACCCGACCCCTATATTTTATCACATGCTGTAAGACTAATCTTTTCTGTTTAAAATATTTATTGCATGCAACATTTATACGGATGCATAATATTCGAATACATAACAAGCCCTGCAAACAAAAATTCGATAACGTGTTCTGCAGCATGAGAACATTTACAAACCCTTCTTATTAGCACAGACTGACATGCCTACAAGAATGTTTTGTTGTTAAAGTTGACAAATATAGTGTAAATTATCAGTGGCAATGTGGAAATAGCATCATGGAACCATGGCAAGTTTTCGAGAAGAGTCATATTTCGACATAAACAAAGTTCATGTTTATCCTCCACAAATCAGCCGGCACCATGGAAATTATTCCATTATGTGGGGTTTTATTGTGTGCTTTTTGCTCATTGATGAATATAGGCTGTGCGTGCTTTCATTATATATTTCTGAAGGTGATAATTTTGATCGGATGTTAAATTAATTTTCATGCATGTATTAATATTAAATGACCCGAGATGCCGTGTTAACTGTAAGTGAAGACTGCAGATATGATTTTAGCCTTACAGTTGAATGAAGAAGGTCCGTGTACAAAAAGCACGGCAAAATAATTACAACAGCTTGGGCCGATCTTTTCAGCGTCTATCCCAAGACATTTCCTTTTCAATGTACATGTATGTATTTATATTACAGTACGTTAAATGACAAATCCCTTTGTTTGGAAAAGATTACTAACTGCATTGCTAAGGGGAAAATTTGTAACATAGCGAATTTAATTAAAGCTTAGTGACACTATCGGCATGTACGTGTCACCTGCGACACGTTTACGTGTTCAACAAACGGAGATTGGGGTCAGATATCAAATGCTTGATAGTTATTTTTGCACAGACCATGCCTGAAATAGTTCTAAACAAATTTCCCGAAATATCTGATTGCAATTTCGTTTATGGTCTCTTGGTTATAAGCAGGTGTTTACGGAAGCTCATTAGCGCCAGGTAAAAAAAATAAAATTAGCGTTTTTACGAGATAGTATTGCGTTATTACGAGATAGTACTGCATTATTACGAGATAACATTGCGTTATTACGAGATAGTATTGCGTTATTACGAGATAGTATTGCGCTATTACGAGATAGTATTGCGTTATTACGAGATAATATTGCGTTATTACGAGAAAGTATTGCGTTATTACGACATAGCATTGCGTTATTACGAGATAACATTGCGTTATTACGAGATAGTATTGCGTTATTACGAGATAATATTGCGGTATTACGAGAAAGTATTGCGTTATTACGACATAGTATTGCGTTATTACGAGATAATATTGCGTTATTACGAGAAAGTATTGCGTTATTACGAGATAGTATTGCGTTATTACGAGATAACATTGCGTTATTACGAGAAAGTATTGCGCTATTAGGACATAGTATTGCGTTATTACGAGATAACATTGCGTTATTACGAGATAGTATTGCGTTATTGCGAGATAGTACTGCATTATTACGAGATAACATTGCGTTATTACGAGATAGTATTGCGTTATTACGAGATAGTATTGCGTTATTACGAGATAACATTGCGTTATTACGAGATAGTATTGCGTTATTACGAGACAATATTGCGTTATTACGAGATAGTATTGCGTTATTACGAGATAACATTGCGTTATTACGAGATAGTACTGCATTATTACGAGATAACATTGCGCTATTAATAGATAGTATTGCGTTATTACGAGATAGTATTGCGTTATTACGAGATAACATTGCGTTATTACGAGATAGTATTGTGTTATTACGAGATAACATTGCGCTATTACGAGATAGTATTGTGTTATTACGAGATAACATTGCGTTATTACGAGATAGTATTGCGTTATTACGAGATAATATTGCGTTATTACGAGAAAGTATTGCGTTATTACGAGATAACATTGCGTTATTACGAGATAGTATTGCGTTTTTACGAGATAGTATTGCGTTATTACGAGATAACGTTGCGTTATTACGAGATAGTATTGTGTTATTACGAGATAACATTGCGTTATTACGAGATAGTTTTGTGCTATTACGAGATAACATTGCGTTATTACGAGATAGTATTGCGTTATTACGAGATAGTATTGCGTTATTACGAGAAAGTATTGCGTTATTACGAGATAGTATTGCGTTATTACGAGATAACATTGCGTTATTACGAGATAGTATTGCGTTATTACGAGATAGTATTGCGTTATTACGAGATAACGTTGCGTTATTACGAGATAGTATTGCGTTATTACGAGATAGTACTGCATTATTACGAGATGGTATTGCGTTATTACGAGATAGTATTGCGTTATTACGTGATAGTATTGTGTTATTACCAGATAACATTGCGTTATTACGAGATAGTATTGTGTTATTACGAGAGAACATTGCGTTATTACGAGATAGTATTGTGTTATTACGAGATAACATTGCGTTATTACGAGATAGTATTGCGTTATTACGAGATAACATTGCGTTATTATTACGAGATAGTATTGCGTTATTACGAGATAATATTGCGGTATTACGAGAAAGTATTGCGTTATTACGACATAGTATTGCGTTATTACGAGATAACATTGCGTTATTACGAGATAGTATTGCGTTATTACGAAATAGTATTGCGTTATTACGAGATAACGTTGCGTTATTACGAGATAGTATTGTGTTATTACGAGATAACATTGCGTTATTACGAGATAGTATTATGCTATTACGAGATAACATTGCGTTATTACGAGATAGTATTGCGTTATTACGAGATAATATTGCGTTATTATGAGAAAGTATTGCGTTATTACGACATAGTATTGCGTTATTACGAGATAACATTGCGTTATTACGAGATAGTATTGCGCTATTACGAGATAACTTTGCGTTATTACGAGATAGTATTGCGTTATTACGAGATAGTATTGCGTTATTACGATATAGTATTGCGTTATTACGAGATAGTATTGACTTGTTACGAGATAGTATTGACTTGTTACGAGATAGTATTGACTTGTTACGAGATAGTATTGCGTTATTACGAGATAGTATTGACTTGTTACGAGATAGGATGGAGACTCATTTCTGATACATAGGATTTACGTCTAGACTGATTTATAGAACATGGCGGATATATTGGACATAGATACTTTGATAAGATTCTATTTTAGATTAAGTGTTTCACAAAATTACATATTAGAACTTTTAGCGTATAATCATCGAATTGTAATAAGCAGACGCACATTGCAAAGAAAGCTGAAGAATATTCGACTCTACAGGAAGAAAAATAAGACAGATCTCATTCAGGTTGCCGCATTTCTTCAGAAACAGATAGAGAAGTCTGGTTGTCTGCATGGATACAGATGGATGTACACAAAATGTTTTATTGCGGGTCTTGTTGTCGATCGTGAAAGTGTCAGAGTTTTGTTGCAAATTATTGATCCTGAAGGAGTCGAATTGCGGAAAAGCCGACGCTTGAGACGCCGCATGTATTTTAATCATGGGCCCAACTACACCTGGCATATAGATTCTAATGATAAACTAAAACCATACGGAATATTCATTAATGGATGCGTTGATGGATTTTCCCGACATATAATTTGGTTACAGTCTAGTGGCGGAGGAATGGCACGTAGTATTGCCTATTATTTCATAGAAGCGGTTAAGTGTCGGAAAGGTTGCCCTCGAATAGTGCGCACTGACATGGGAGTAGAGAATAGCGTCTTACACAAAATACAAGCTTTCCTCAGGAGAAGTCATGAAGACAATCGTGCTGGTAACAATAGTGTTATATGTGGAGGCAGCAGGGCAAATCAGCGTGTTGAATTTTGGTGGAGTGTCCTCAAGAAACAATGCCTACAATTCTGGATCGATCTATTCCGACAAATGCAGCAAGATGGTTAATTTAGCGGGGACTATCTGGATAAACATCAGTTACGATTTTGCTTCCTGGAAATTATTCAAGTGAGTATTTGTTAACATACAAGTATTTTCAATATTGAAGTGGTACCATATCGTATGCATGACTTAGTTAAGAAAAGGGCAATCGGAAAGGGACATAAGCTTGGCACTTTGCTTCTTCCAATAGGACTCACGGTACTAATTCAGTTCCCATAGTAAACCTAAGCAAACACCATGATATTAAAAGTTCAATAACTTTAATTTCTGAGTGCTCATGATCAAACCTATATTTATCAGTATAGATGAAACCGGGACGTCAGCTTCGGTGTAGAGAAAACGATATGAGCCGCGGCATTTTCTGGACCTACATGTGTTTGGAACATGTGCTTTCAATTCCTCACCAAAGGGTCAGGTGCTAATTTCAGTAATGAGTGTTCCAAACTTAAGACTGTTAAAGGACTGAAATTCCATCAATAAAACAATGTCTGTATTTTTTCATTTTCTCAAAAGATTCTTTTCCTAAAATATAACTTACATTATTAACAAATGTTGGCCAGCCAAACCAATATATACTCTATGTTATGTTCACCCATTTCCAGAATGGTTCGTAGTTTCCAATACATTTAGTACCGTGTGTCCTATAATCTTATATTTACGTGTATAAATCAGGATGAAAGCACACCATGCTTGTCACCTTTTTTCGTGTGAAAACTATTATGTATGAAATTACACAGTTGTCGTTGCCTGCATTTCCCATGGCTTCTTGTTGTTTTGTTTTTTTTCTCCTTGCCCATTAATCTAAAACTACTCTTTGGAACTTTATGAAGCTTTCAATAGTTAATACTGAGGGAGTGATGAGTGCTATTTTTCATGCATGTCGAGTCCTTTTCTCATAGGAGGTTAAAGCAACCACTAATTTCTGTATATTTTGTTACAGTATATTGTAAATTTGCATGAATTATCCTGTTATATTTGAATTATTGTGTATGTAACCAGTTCAGATTCTTTCTAAACCAACCTTGCCCTACAGTCATGACCCTGGGTTATGTCCCATAGTGTCTTCCTGTCCCTGGGGACAAAACTCCATGGTCATAACTAGAAAATCATCGAGAAACCCACCATATAACTCCCACCATATATATTGTTACGTGACTAGGCTCGTACAAAGTAACAAAGAAAAGAGTGAAGCCAACAAGCTTTGTAAATTTAACAGAATAATTTATTTTTCTAGAAAACAAGGTAAAAATATGAAGAAAAGAAACTTACGGCTTGTGAATCTAATCCAAAAATTAATCTTAGAATTTAAAAATATAAGTCCTATCACTATAAAGTTCTAAATGAATCAAAGTTCGAATCCCGATGAAGTCCCAAGATGGAAGGCGATTACGTATTCTATAATCTCTTTTGTGTTGACGTGTCAACAGTTCCTTTTTTAATCCAAGAATAATAATTCGGCTTTAGAATTCCGAATAATTTCCAATAAATGTCTTTGTCCAAGAATTCGAATGAACACAGGTAAAGTTTCCGGGGAAAAGAAATTATTTTAAATAAAAACTCAATTTAAACTGGCAACAACACCAAAAAAAAAAACAACAAACTTTCAGCTCTGAAGGTATTAATTGCGACTGAATTGAATCACTATAAAAAGCTAGTTTTAAACGCAACTTTAGATCACGTGACGGGGTCACGTGGTCACTTAGTTCGAATGCTGCAGTAAGACCATAGGCCAACTGACACGTACGCCATGGATGAATTTGATTCTACTGAACGAATCATACTATAACATTCAATAATAAAACAAAATTTAAAAAAAAAAAACGTTGTTTGCAACAGAGCTGACACGCAAGCCAATATGACCTTGATTACGACCAATGATTTCCACTCTGTGTTTACCAATTCTGAATCAAGGTCAAGAACTAGGTGAGCTAAAAATATAATATTGCAATAATGACTTGTTTACTTTGAGAATAAGAAAAAGAGTCAGAACTGAACTGAATTATAAAAAAGTCAAATCCTGTAGACAAAATTATCATTACATGTAATGAAATAAAACAAAATGAACAAAATTTAAAACTAACAAACAAGTAATTAAATTACATATATGTAACTATATATATATATATATATATATATATATATATATATATATATATATATATATATATATATATATATATGGACACACACACATACACACACACGCTCACACACACATTTTCTCAGCATGCGAAAACCCAATGTATATATGCATGAAGTCAGTATATGATAACCCCTATTGGAACGGTTTCAGGGTCATGACTTTCAACCCATTGATTCTTACCCTCTTGGAAACGGCTACTGGGTCATGACTTCATACCATTGATTGACATACTCACGCTACATTTAATGGACTCTTATAGAAATAACGGCAACGTAATAGCCAGAGGCAGAACATGGCAAGACACAGCTTTCCGCGGATCTATATTATTTATTTATTTATGAAAAATGCCTGCAAAAAAAAATTTAAATGAAATTTGAGACGTTAAATATGAGTAATGATTTCATGTGCAGTTTTATAAAATGTACAATACTACCTTTAAATTTCTTCATGGTAAACAGTAAGGTCAAGAACTGACACGTACTTTAAAAGAAAACAACAGCAACAAAAAGCACGGTAATTTCATGAATGAACAGGAAGAATAAAATCTTGTCACAGGCAACCAATAAAATAACAGCATGCATTTTTAGTCAGTGTTTTTTCATTAACATAATTATATTTATTTATTTATTTATTTTTCTGAAATACAGCACTCGAAACGAAAAAGACGGTATAGAGAAGATGATTTCACAAGATTGTATTAACTATTTTACAGGCTGAACTAGATAACGCCGCTGAAGTGTGGAACACGCACCGCATTCGAAGTAATCCGACTACAGGACTACCTTGCGACAAGCCCGTATTGCTGTACACATTACCACATCTCTATGGATTCGATAATTTAATCTGCCAGGTAGACAATTTAGATACCGAAGTCTGTGAGGAAGAATGCCAAGCAAAGAATGACTTGCCGTGTGACGAGGATTTATACAAGTTGTGCCTGATTCTGATGGACGAGAATGACTGGAACCAGCCAGTAGATCCGTATGAAGCCGTAAATTTGTACCAGGAACTGAGAGCATGTATCAAAAACACTCTATAAGAACAACATCACTTATGAAATAAATTATCTGCGAACTACAAACTTTATTCAATCTTATATATCCCTCTTTTTGATCTCATTTATTATCGACCCGAACTCAGGGCCATACCTTAAACTCACGTCTTGTTCCTGGTTTTAGACCATCGCCGACTCCATGATAATTGCAAAACTGCCACTAGTCTTCCGCTAAAAGAATGTTCCAAAAATAATGAGCATATTTCATTTAATTCTTCGCTTCTTTATTTAAGAACTAATAAGGGACATGGCAAAGGGAAAAATATCCTTGGAACTCGAAAAAGTTGGTGTAAACCACATCATTGTAACTCTGTACATTGGTTACTAAAACGAGTTTGTAACAGAAAGTTAATTCACACGCACCTAGAAAAGCGCTTAAAAATCAAAATTTTAATTATATACATTCAGAATTGTAGGTTAAATTGGCATTGGATGCTTTTTCTGATAGTTGTATATATTCAAACTTAAGTTTAAAGATAAGTATATGGTTATGTGAAAAAATAAGCAACATCATCAGTTATAAATTGCACTGGGGTGAAGCAAATGAAGGCTAGTATAAGTTGTAAGAATTTATTTGAAATAATTTTCTGCCGTTTCTTTTTATCTATAACGTTACCTTTTAAAGTTTCTAAATACCTTAGAAGTTTTAAAGATGTTACAGCGAGTGATGATAGAATTTAAATTGATCATCTGGAGTTGTCATAATTTGTAGCTTGCGCCTCTATCGGACAATCTAGGATAAATTAACAACGTCAATTACAAGTTGCAAAATACGTACAAATCGGCAACAAAATTGAAAAACTCCATGCTATAAAGGACTGGAGTTCTGGCGTTTGCACTGTAATTTGCAAAGTTTGTCAAAATATATTTCTAAAGTATTACAGCTCTTCATATTAATTGTGGATAATGAAATGCTCTCTTAGAGCGGCACCTGACTTGGTGCAGTATCTGACTTGTAATCCAGGGCATGCAGGCTCGATACAAGCCCAAGTCAGCCCCGGCCCGTAACTTGGGTGTATCCTTCTTCCGTTTGCCCTGGTACGATTTAATCTTAGCGTGTTCACGTGCAGTAAAAGACTCACAAACACATAGACGTACACAACAAAAACAAATTCATGTCTTTCTGTCCATGGCAGAGGTGTATCCGATTTCCGTGGCATAATTATTAAGAGTGCTCCTTCAGAGCGCAGTCATACAACTGGATTACGGACTCTTCATGGATAAAGACACCAAAAACCAAGCCATACTACTGGTCCATAAATAAGGTGTCCTTCTAAACAAATGATATCGCTCACATAGCACACTATTTCAAGCACTTTGCAAGGGATTTTTAGATGCGTGGGTCTCGTACAATAATTTTTCAGGCTTTGAATAGTTATGATAAGGAAGTGGTTGTTTCAAATAGTTATGGGAGGAGGGTGGTTGCTATATTTTGTATTAGATCCACATATCAGCTACATCAATGACAAAACACGCAACCATTTTTCCCTGGGATTTGCCCCATGACGATGTCCCAGCTGAGGAGGTACTTGACTTTTCAAAAGAGTGTCGTTTATATCAAAACTTGGTCAAATTGTATTCAAAGAATTTTACTCATTGTAATCTTTAATTTTGTTTTCGGAGACTTTTTAAAAAAGATACCTATACTCCTAGTCCTCAGCATTTCAGCCCGAACATGTGTAAAATGGCGTAAACTCGAGCTACTATGCCTTTCCCTCACACCGTCGAATATGGAAATCACTAGATATACATGACCAAGGCAACATAACCATTCTCGTCATCGGAGAGAGAGAGAGAGAGAGAGAGAGAGAGAGAGAGAGAGAGAGAAGTACTGTATGTTTAGCACAATTTGTTCCAAATATTCAAAACATTTTCTACAGTAATACTGTTTTTAAAGTAGTTCAGCGCTATTGATACGGTCAGAGAATAGATCTGCAGGCGGGCGTTCTAACAAGTGGATGAATTTAAGTTTCGCTTAATGCCCAGAATCATTGGATCATTTTTCATACATAAAGCCAGATAAAGCTATACAAAATATTTATTGGAATCCTTAAACATTGAGAGAAAAAAATCAAATTTTAAAGCAAAAGATAAAAAATAAACAAATAATTAAAATATTGTGAGAAATGCAGATGATTTCTAAGCAACTGCAATACATACTGAAAAAGGCAATATTTCTTTTATATGATGAGTGGATCACCAAAAGGTGAATCCGAATGTCGGTAGCATAGCTCGAAATGAATGACGTTCCATTTTCACATTTCATAAGCACAGATATCTGGCCTTTGTCCGCTATAGAAAAAAGGTATAACAGTATGCATCCAATTTACCTGCTGAGTATGCACGAGATCATTCTTACAAAGCAAGGAAGCAAAATGATGCATTCGATTAACTAATTTGTCATTGGTGTTTGCCCATGTGATTATTTCAATAAATAGGTCAGACTGTCAGGTAATTCTTGTGCAGTTTAATTCTACCTACTGTTGCTACGCACTGATAGCAGCCCTGAAACTAGTGGTTGGGCCGGTTTGGCCTATGGTAGCCCATTAATTTGTATGTATAATGCTAAAATCAATTTAACTCATTAACCCCGCGCACCACGTTTACTCCTCTTGAAGTTGTATCCTACTTCTGAGCTCTGTACCGTCAAAATCATTTAAGATACACCAATGTGGGTAGTACGACAGAAAAGAAAAAGTAGCTCTACAATGATACCAAATGATCCACGAACATTACAAAATACGGCGTGAAAAAAAACTTATTTTCGACACACGATTGTTTAACGCCAGAAATTACATATTTCTGGAACCCGTGTTTGTGTCCGTTACTTTGCCTCTCTGGCCTGAGATCTTAAGGGGGCGCTCTACTAATAGTATGAACTTCTGAGCGAGTGTAGATTGTAAGGTGAAGTTGTTCACATCTGAAACATGAACAATGGAAAGAATGTTGGCATATCTCTATGTTACTTATATGTACGGTGGCTGAAATTTCTTTGGATATTGTACTTCTGGAAATTGAAAATGATCAAATCACACAGCTAACTCAAATGACTGCTCCTTTATGCCAAAAGAAATGAGCCTGAAGTAGTCTAAAGTACACTATCTTTGGCATTTTTTTAAATAGGGAAAATGAATTTTGCCAGACTAGACAATATCAGCTTCTGAAAGTGTGATTAATGAATTACCAAATAAACTCGGTTATTTAAGAGTTGCACATCAGTAAGGCCAAGCTGTATATTCTATAGCCCACCAATCATACACCAAAATAATGAGAATTAAAAGTTCTTATATCGGTATCTAAGATACGCAAGGTATTTTTAAATAGTCAGCATAACCAGTGAGGAAAATCGGGAAAATTCTTTTTCTTTAAATATGTAACCCTATGTAAAATATGAAACTGTAGAGCACCAAAAAGCTGACCGGTCAGAACCGCATACGTGGGCGTTTACAAAAAGGTCCAAAATGTGCGTGCGAAATAGCCAGCCAAAAACAACGTCTTTTTATACACCCAGGCATCCTGCTAAACGAAAATCACCCGGAAGCACATGTATCTGATGTATTCTGCAATAACTCAAATCTCGCGTGTCTTACCCCAATTTCAGGCGAAAATGAAAAGAATCCCCTGGGGTTAACGAGTTAAGCATTGATATTGCTGCCATTTAATAAATATGTATATGTGATTCTGACTGCTGTTATGAAAATACGGCGTTTGGATAAAACCAATTTGAGCAGTCCTACCATGTAAGACACCTACCCTGATATTTATATTGTTCGGGCCGACCAAAACCAACATAAATATCAGGGTAGACATCTTGCATTGTAGGACTAGTATTTGAGAAGCTGAGAAGTGAAAGAAAAGTCAGTCTTCATTTAACAAACAACAAGAAACCATTTGAACAAAATAACTGATAATTACAACTGAAAAATTTCAGTGGGCATTTGTTGGTTTGAACTAAATCAAAATTCAGCTGATTAGGTTTACATAAAGGTTCGAGACTTCCACAAATCAGTCGATAAAAACGTTTATGTATACTTAACCCATGAATTAGAAACATGTCCATCTTCGAAAATATATTTATAATCATCCCATCCAAATAAATAGCGCATCAGTGTTAGTATAACCAGATTTTTTAAAAAGTAGTTTCCATTGAAGTTACTGAAAAAAGTCATGTTTATCCTATGGTATGCATAAATAAACAAACTGCATCTTATTTCTGTTGATAATGCAGTGCCAATATAAGTACTATTTTCCTTGCAAGCTACATGAATAATAGGAAGCTTTCGTACCAAAGTGAAGTGTCAACCTCAGTATCAAGGGAAGCTTCGAATCAGACTTGCATGTAAGAAATCTCTTGTGTGGAAATAAAAATCCAAATCAAGCACAGTATTTGACTCTTGGTCAATATTATTGGGATCCACTTATCTTTAATCTCAATGGATCACCAGAAACAAATCACAAATAGTACTTCTTGCCAGCAACGAATGTTGTTTAAGTCTTCATGACATCTAACTTACAGATAACGGGACAAGGCCCTTTACTTGCTTTGGTTTTAAAACTTACTTGTGTTGCTGTGCCACAAAAGACCAAACCAAACCCACAGGGGATAGTATAACTGCTTACAAATTACCTAACAATCATATATGTACTATATAATAATAATAGTAGTGTTATAAAGTACATGTATAATTGTTAGGTAAACTGTTGGCAATGATGCAAGCCCTGTGCTTCATTGCCCGTCTGGTATTGATCCAAAAGGTAAAAAAGAACTAGTTCCCTTTCAAATACTTAATCCTCTAACTGATGCTGGCCGGACTAATGGATAGATGGACATAGTGAATACAAAGTTTCACCGTTTGCGACATTAATCGTACGTGAGATGAAAATGACAACGAATTGAAACAAAATGCAAATAATAGCACAAAACTTACTCAAGAGTTTTTGTCTCACTATTTCAACACAACCTCTTCCAAGAAAAATAAATATAGAATGTTATAATATTCAAGCATGTATTGTCATTATGCAACTTTCACAATAGCAGTCAGAGTGTGGTACGTGTACAATATATAAATTTCAATATGGATAGAAACAGGTACTCAGTTCAAGACCTCCCTTGCAATAAGAATTCTGTCATTACATTAAGTAAAGTTTGCTATGAACGAGAAATTCATGAGAATACAAATCATAATGAAATGTGCTATTGATGATGTTGGTGTACTGCATATAAATGGAATTGCTTGTGAGAGATAGATGATTGTGAATAACAGGAAAAGCCACACAAATGACAGTGTATATCATGTATACAGAAGCCGAGTTTGTACATGAAACATTGCCCTATACCACAAAAATTACAAATACCTAAACAGAAATCCAATAACGTAAAACAAAGTGAAAATGTTGAACATAATTGCAACATGTCTGTAAAGCATGTTCACTGATTTAGAGACATCTCAAGTCAAACCAGAAATGGGTTCATGGAATATCCATGCCGCAATGCACTGCTTAATTTGACCTGAACACAAACACAGAACCAAATGTGTGACAAAAAGATGGCTGGAAGGACAGGTGTAGTCTTTCATATGGTATGAACATTATCATATCACTTTTTCCAAAAGTGTTGAAAATCTCTACTGATGAAATACTATATGATAATCAGCACATATTGACATACATTCTGATATTAATCATTTTATGAAGTTAAACACTGCCTTAGGAGACCACCTACAATTTAAGAAAATTTCCTTAATACCTGCAATATTCAGTGCTCAGTTGTTGTAACCTCTGCAATGAATTAATCTATCTTGTGTGACCAGTTTCTGATACCAGAAGGGATGGTCTATAAGACCTTGTGTGACCAGTTTCTGATACCACAAGGGATGGTCTATAAGACCTTGTGTGACCAGTTTCTGATACCAGAAGGGATGGTCTATAAGATGGAGATATACTTTTCCTGTGTACTTATTAAAACCTCACACTTAAACAATTTTACTAAATTGCAAAAATAAATAACAATTTTTAAAAAATCATCAATAAATTTTGTATACAACACTTTAAAAATGAAAAACAATTTATAAAAATGAAATAAAACAGTCTTTTAATATCTAAGTCTACATCAAAGATGAACTGAATGAAATGAATGTCATAATCAGAAAATAACTTAACAAGTATGGTACCTTTCTTATTCCTCAAAAATTCTCTTTACACAGAAACCATTGAACAGTTTTGCAGCAGATATACTGTAACTGCAACACGCTTTCAATTGTCTTGTGAATACAAATCATAGGGATCATCACAATTATAGAAAATCTCAAGTCAAAGTACAAAAAAGGATGCACGTATTTAATTAAAATGTAATGAAATTGTGACTACTTTTATTAATGTTAGTCCACCATCAGTTTAAGTCAGCTCTGTTTGTACAATAATGAATGGCATTGTTGCCAGATGACACTGTTTGTACAATAATGAATGGCATTGTTGCCAGATGCTGTATGACACTGTAATAAATGAGTATTTATGCTAAAGTAAATTCTGAAAACATTTTGATAGAATTTCTAAGGAAATTATTTTGTACATTACATGTGAATTGATACAGAAGTTTTTGTACAGTCAAAATGTTCAAAATTATCAGACAAGCGATGAATAACAGACCCAGAACTATGACACATGGCCAGGATAATATATACAAACCATTGCCATAAGCTCACCAGACATATGACCAGGACAGCTAAACATGATTTCAATATGGTCATATTCATATTATTGATAACATAAAATAGCCTGAAATATATTAATTATCAATCTGAAGAAATGACCTTTTATGCATTAATTCATATACTACATTGAATAAATGTTTCATCAAAAACATGGAAATTGAAAAAGCATGTTTTTTCTTAGCTTGTACCACAGTTCACAGAACGATTATATGAGGTGAAAAAGATTCACATTTGAATACAGAAAACTTCTTAATTGATAGAACTGCTTCCTAAGCAGCACCCACCTAATTTACTTCAAACGTACAAGTACATGAGACACATATCTCTTGCCATGTTTGAATTTTTGACAACATATTAACATAAATAATGGAAATATACATAAATGTTACTGATATTGTTTCTATGACAAGATCTACACAATGTCCATTACCCAAACATTGCTTCTTAATATTTCCATGAACTGACTACGGAAGTCTGGATAGCTTTGGTAGTCTTCTGGCAATTCAACAACACCACTACAAGTATGAGCTACAGGACGACTTGACAGTCCTTCTAAATGAACAAATGTTACCTCAATCTTACTAGTACATATAATGTCTGAACCTGTCATAAAACGAAGGAATGTTCCAAGCATATTGGCTTCTAACTCCTTCACAAACTTACACAGATACTTTGATACTGTCTTCTGACTTTCAGTCATGTTGGAAGGAAAACTGATCATACTGATGACCCTTTTTGATGTTGGTTTGCATTTTTCATGTATTATGTCTAGATCTGCAGATCTCAAACCCATCTTCGTGAGGTGATGTGACCAAGTGTCAATAACAAACATTGGTTCCTGGATCAACTCTTTTTCAGCAATTTCCATAATTGTTTGATGGATGTTTTCCTTTTCGGGAATTCTTCTTCCTTTGTGGTCTTCCAATACCTCAATCACATAATCTGTGTCAGCCTGTTCAAAATCTTGCAATGCCTTTGTTAAAATGTCTCTCTCACTGTCATTTACAAAGTTTAGAAAATCCTCCAGAAGATATTGATGTGTCTGCCATGTGACCTGTGTTCCATACACTGCCTGGTTGATAAATGCTCTTGACAGCATCACTGGAAAATTGCCACATTGCTCATAACTGACTTTCAGGATTCTTCCAATTGCATCCCACTTACTGTGCCCAAAATCATGGCGAAGGTATGGAATTTTAGTTTTGGTTCCCAAAGTACATTTATTATAAAAATCTTGCCAAAATTCAGTAAGGGTGTCCCTGAGCACATCCCCTAAGTCATCTCCAGCTTCTATCACACCATTGGGAAGCAACCTCTTAAAAAACAACAAAGCGTTGCTACAACCAAGACTGGTGTCTTTCTCAAAAGCCTCAATAAGATCTTCCATAGCATAACCCCGACGGATGAGAAGTTCCTGTTGAGGTGAGTTTGATGTGCTTAATGTAAATGAACTGTCAATAGGTATAGTTTCAGTCAAATCTTGAGGTTCATCACTGGAAGGGAAGGGTCCAAACTGAACTGTGTCATCTGGATCAGTGTGAATATCATCCATGTCTAGTACAGTGAAAGGATTTTCTACATTGCTTAAACTAGACTGATCTATGTAGGTCACATTGTTTTCTAGATCTGGCAAACCATCTGAAAGTTTTACATTGTCATTCTGCAAGAATGATACAGAGTTATTAATGGTCTTATGCACTGTGTTTCTTTCCATATGTATCTTCTGGTTTAGCTTTCCAGTGCTCAATTCAAGATCATGAATGACTTCCTTGCATTGGCCTTGTATGCTGCTGTTATCTACTGTTGTTGCATCTTCTTCTTTTGGACAAGTGACAATGTAGAATCTCAACATAGGTAATTTTGTTTTCTCATCTCTCCAACAGTTTCTGTTTGACATAGAGTATTTTCCATAAAATCCTTCACATCAAATATGAAGTTATTTTCTGGACCATGACATGACTTGCCATTAGGAAAAAACAGATCTTTCCCAATTTTTAGAATGTCCTCTTTTGTGCTTTGTTTATCAATAGACACTTTCCTTGTCCCTCCTCCAGTTTTTTCCGGACCTGCCGGCTACTATGACCGTTCCTATTTGTTTCTAACCATCCAATTTCTATTCTCCATTTTATTTTCTTTGCATTTCTGTTTCCATATCTACCCATGGCAGTTGCCAAATGATCTGCTTCTTTGTCATCTGCTTCGTCACTACTGCTGTCAAATTGCGTTTTCTTCCTTCCCCTTGTTCCCAACTTGCTTCTCAGTCTCAATAAGTCTTGCTTTCTTAGTCTTCTTTTCATCACCATTCATCATTTTTTTGCAAAAGTTCACCACTGATAACCTATCTCCATATGCAGGGAAGTGTTTCTTCAGATCAGATCCTCATCCCCCATAAGAATGATTACGCTGGGGTCAATCTGAAAGAAAAAAAAGAAAAATGATCATCTTTTTTTAAGTCAGTAGGAGTTCGAAAGATGTATAGTTCAGCCCCAAAACATTTCTCTACTTCTGTGTGGGAATTCCAGGTACTCATTGATCCACTTCATACAGGCAGGATTAAAGCTGCAGTTTTTTTACCAAACTACCAACACATGTGCCTACTCCAAAGATGTTTTGAACCTAATCTTCTTGTCATATGTGCTTTCATACTGATATGCTTTAGTTCATATTCATGATGAACTGTTTTCGTAATTATATCGTAACTGACCTAGACACTCACCAACTCCTTTGCCAATGATCAGAGAAACCAATATTTATGACCTGAATCAATTTTGGATAAAAAGGTAGCTACCTAGTGACCCACTGTTCTCTGGGCTCAGTTTGCAACTAGGAAGAAACATTTATTTCTCTCTGTTTTAAGGAATATGAACTTTAGATCTCTGCAATGACCTCAGAAAATGTACAAAATTTATTTACTTATTATTAAAAATTGTTTCATGCATTTTGTATAGATATATATATGTATCTATGTCGAGCTATGTTCAAGGTATTTTTCAAATTGCATTTTGAAGGAGTAATATTAACTTGTTTTTGATTTATTGTTGTCTCATTATTACATATTTATATTTTTTTCCATCGTAAACCCTAAGATATTATGCCAGGAGCTGTCCAAAACTTCAAATCTAGAAAAAAAAAAAACCTGTCCTCAAAAGTTCTCTTCTTAACAAAGTCAAATTTGCAAAAATGTAAAATGTGAAAACATTTCTCATAACACCCTAAAGTAAAAAATATGTGTAGGTATTCATACATTTGTACAAGTAAATAAAAGAAAGACATTTAAAACATGTATTCAAATTATTTCATATGTATGGCAATTTCTGGTAAATTGTCTCCAAATGAGCGTTTGAATTCACATCACTCTGATTTACTCCCAAATAGAAGCACAATCCAAGCAAATAATAACACAAATGTGTTACTATCCATAATTTCAATGTCATGCACTCTTGTTCCTAGAAACTGAGAAGAAAATTAAAGATTGAGACTACACTTAACGACACTTCAAGTTGGCAAAGGGGCTAAATGTCATATTTATAACTCTAGATTAGCGCTAACGATCACCAAAGTAGCAGCCCAGAAGTTTATACCTATTAAGCTGGAGATCTGTTCTTTTAAAATTACACACATCTGGTGATTGAGAAATTATGAAATTGTTATATGGTGTGAACAATGTAGTCCGAGAGTTGATATACGTTTGAAGTGAAACTTATTTCCAAGTCCGTAAAAACCGAAGTCACAAGCTGGTATTTTCTTTTCTCTAAGAACTTCAGGAATTCATAACTTTGCAATAAATTTAATTATCTTTTTCTTTTGTAAATATAAGTTTCTGAGGCAGCTTATTAATTTTTCAAAAGCAATCTTAAATGATGTGTGATGAATAGTTTTGAGACGAGCCAGATCTGCGATGGTAATCTCCATGGTGCAGTCTTAATTTGGTACTGTACACCACATAATTAAACATGGCATGTTTTTTCATGTCAAAATTTGGAAAAGAGCAAGTCTGGAATTAGATTTTTTTTTTTTTTTAGTATTTGCCACCAAATACATACATGATATACCAATATTCACTATTTCCAGTGCATCGATTGTGCAGCATTAATATATTCAGGTACTACTTCCAGTATGCTGTGTCATTGCCTCTTCCGCCTTGAATGACAGTCTTAAGCACATAATTGAAAATTCAATTGCAGGCAAGGTGCAACAGTTAAATATATGTTAAAAAAGGCTTAAAATGTTGTTCTTTTACAACTTATATCTGTAGAGTGCATACTGGCTGATTAAGAGGCTTAAATGTAATTTGAAGAAATTGTCCTTCTTTTACTCACCTTGAAATGTGCACTAAAATTATAATGAGGCCAGATATGCAAGATTTAGCCAATTATGCTATTTTTGATAAAAATTGGATGATGATAAGAAACAAAATCTATTTGTATTTATTCATTACCTGGTCATATTAAGTAGGAATTATTACTTATATTCTACTCTTCAAATATATGGGCACTCGAGGAAATAGGATCATATCATGCATAGAGCGAACAACAAAGTGAATAAAAATCGTTGCAACAATGCATGGGCGCCCACAGGATTTTTTGCAGGGGGGTCAGGACTTTGTGCAGAGGGTGTCAGGAATTTTTAGTTTTCTATTAAACATAAATAGTGTATATTTATGTTGCACTCTGTAAACCATGTGTATTCTGTTCACACAAATGTATTTTGTCTTTCCATTTGTTAAATGCTTCTGATGAATAACTCAATCTGTTTTCTATCCAAAAGGTTTGAACAAAAGGTTTAAAAATATCTTGTTAAGTATTTTTTTTAATTTAAATAGACCGCTTAGACATTAATGTTGTCAAAAAATGGTCATGGTGGGTGGGTAGGGTTTATAGACATTGATGATTTTATCATGTCAAGGAAGCTAAGTTCCTTTTACAATGATACACTGAGAGAGCCGGCCCCGGCTGATGCTTGTGAAGGTACTGTGCCCACGACCAAAAGATTACGAATCTGACGTTCTACCACCTGAGCAACCATGCCCCCACTTCACCCCGAAAGAAATAAAATTGTGAGTCGCCGAGTTATAAAGCGGTGGCATGTGTCTCACGTAAATAATAAGGATAAATAATGAAAGCTTTCCCCCACCAAAACTTACACAAAACTGCTTTGATGAATAATGTTCTGAAGGGATTTTTTATTTTTTTTATTAATTATACTCTGTAGCAACATATGGCTGCTGCTACTAACCAAAAACTCTGGAGTGTGTTTGGGTGTTTATTTATGGTAAGGAAGTACGCAAATTGTTACTCTGTGGCAATTAAGTAAAGATTTTGATACACTTAGTCTTTGTTGACATAAACAAAAGCATAACATATTAAACGAAAAAGAAATTAGGTGTCAGATGTAATCAACTGTACTTCATGTAAATATATATCATTTAAACAATATTTCAAAACAAAAAGACATATTTCTACATAATGTCACTGACTATTAGTCATACTGTGTGCAAATGCAGACTTTTAGATATGTCTCTTTTCAGCAGTCTTCTTCATTAGTGCATGTTAGCCATGCTGTCTATAATCGATAAAAATAAGTTCCACAATAGAGAAGAAAACTGCTGGCTTGTTAATAGTAGATTTTCTTCATTAAATTCAAATCTGGATAGGAATTAAATACATATTTTGAGAAGAGAGGGACTTATTTTATCTAGATGAGTTTCATATGAATCTGATCAGAGGCCAAAAACAGCCCTTATTGAACCTTGTCCTTTGTTAAAGAATTTAAACATTCCATTTGGTGCCACAAAAGTGCCAAAGATTCAATGTATGAGATTGTTTTCATATCCTAGTATGCAGTAAACCTTACTCAGTACAACTACACACATATGCACAAATAAAACAGAAAGCTACCATGTACTTAGGTTTGCATAGAAAGTGCTAATTTTAGCAAGATATACAGGTCTTTCAAGCTGATTACCTTGTTTTCCTCAAACTGCTTTATTGTATTTTCCAGATTTCGACTTTTTAGGAACTCATAAAGCCTCTCCATTACTGATCTGAAAGAAAGACTGTATAGATAATTTATGTAGATACCATAATGCATGTAAGAATATTTGCCATCAGCACAAATGCATGTACCTGCTTTGTAGTGTAGACATGAAGAACACTGAATCATAAAATTCATTCTAGAGGAAAACAAATTATGCAATTTGTTGTCAAAATCTTTATTATCCACTTACTTCATAATCTGATGGAAAATTAACAAATAATATAAATTCTAAAACATTCTGAGTATATGATTTGGGGACATAAATCTGTATAGTGCCAAAACCTCATCACAAAGCAATCTGCAGTATGTATCCTTTAAATGAAACCTCAAAAAGAAACTTTAATTTTTATAATGAATGTGCATTCTATTGCATTCAAAATTACTTTTGTGACCGGAGTAATGGAAATGTAAATGAAAGGAAGATAAAACACTGTCTCCTTACATAAGCTCAGTAGGATTTTATGGTTCCAATGCCAAAAACCATATTGTAAGGGATATTAAAGTAAAGACAAACAAGTTGGCCAACATGCAAAACAACCTCTCCTAGATGTACTTAGTTAGCTTCAGTTAGCTTCAGTATGTTCTAATTTAAATTCTTAAAAAAGAAGGTACACAAAATCTAGATATATCAGTCAGACAAATATATTAGTCCTTGATCATACTGTTGGTGCAAACAGATGGGCAAGGGACTTTACACTGAAATAACTTTCAGTATTTTTAATTCAATATTTGAAAATTTTTTCCGATTACTGACGTAAACAGTAGTCCCTCAAATATACAGATACTGATACAGTGAGCTACCCTTTTCATAATATAGATATCACTACAAATTTGTGCAACTTTGTTTTATACTTGTGTGCATTCCATTTACTGTGCTAATTCTTCTGTGTAATAAGTGCCAATTCTAATTGGAACTTATTTCTCAAATACATCATTGTTTGTATTCTATGTTCATGTTTAATTATGAAACAGACATGCAAGAATATACCACATTATAAGGTTTCCTTACTTACAATGGAAATTACTTTTATTGCTCCCATGAACATTGTTAGCATGAAGGAGTACTGTATGAATGCACATATGTCAGAGGGGGTGTCAAATCATATCCTTCAGGTCATGTATTTCAGGTTTCGCCCTTCAGCCAAAACATAATGTCATAAAATCTTCATGAGCAAAGGGTTCCTTGAAGCCTAATATCTCCAGATGACAAAATGGCATATATGATGCTGATACACGGAAGCATTGTCATGCAATGGTGCAGTAAAGTTATTCATGCAGGAGATGTGGTCATACCAAAAACTATGATGAGATAAATTAAATGGTATCTAGTACATTATAGGGCACAAACAATGAATTCAACTCTCATAGACTGTAATGATCATGTCTGGCCAGATTAAAATATTACTGTAGTAAGAGTGTCAAAAAAAAACCTGCGTCCAATAAACAATCAATCTAAGAGGAACATTTTAAAATTAAAAAATGGTATGCTGCTCACTCTGTTTTTTTAAGAAGAATTCCCTTGTAGATGTCCACTTTAAAAAATAGCCTGCTTGGTGAGGTTTCCCTGTTTACATTAAGGACATGTGCATGTAAAATTCTATGTGTTCATGAGCTAAGTAAACAAACGTAGCCAATGCTAGTACACTTTTGAAACACCACTACTATGAGAGATCACCTGCCTTGAGAGAAAAGGCTGTCAGTGTACTGATTTTATATAATCTTATGATGTGTCATGACAGTCCAGTATGTTTTTTTCTGCAGAACAGGTGTTCTGTCAGGAACAGTAACCTTTCTTGGTTATAAGGCAAACAAAAATGTTTCCTATTGCACTGGTTTTCAAATTAGGGTAGGAAGGTAGGTATTTTTTTTAAACATAAGCACTTAAGGTACTGGGCTAAACTTTACCAGCTCGATTAGATGCAAAGATTAATATTGGAAATTTGTAAAAAAAAAAAAAAAAATTTTACCCTGGAAGAAAAGAGTGCTAGGATTGGCCAAAAAAAATAAATTGGGACGGTTGGCCGACCGGAAATGCACACATTTTTGGGGGCCTAAAGGTGAAATACTAACAGATAAGCATTCAGTTATCCATTTTCTTTTTGTTGTGCTAGTTTGATGCCAATAGACATGGACAAAATCAGATAATGTAATTAATCCACCATGAGCAATGCTTGCAAAAGAAACTTAAAACACCAAATGTAAGGTTAGAGATCTTTGAAATATGGGTGTCAGTGACCTACTTTTATAATGAGGGTGTATGTATTTTCATCAAGAGTCATCCCATTTCCAAGTCAGATTTGTAAAATATGGGTGTCACTGACCTACTTTTATAATGTGGGTGTGGTACTCATCAGTAGTCACTACATCACCAAGTTTCATGCTTCAAGGTTGAACTGTGTACAGTTTGCAAAAAAGCCGTGTTCATGAGCTAAATACACAAGTGTAATCACAGCCATTAAAATGTGAAATACAGGCCACAGCAACTTCCTTCTTGTAAGGTGTGGGACTTTTTGACTGTCATGAACAATTCTTCCAAGATAAACTAAAACAAACTTTCACGAAACTAAGCAATACATATGTGTGGTACTAACCTACTTTTGCAATGAGAGTGAAAAACACATTGAGATCCAGCCTTCAACACATTCATGTTTCAAAGTTGTATGTACGGTGCTAAAAGCTACAGGGAAATATGGTACAAAGAATCTATGTCATGAGCTAAATCTAACTTCACCAAAAATAAACCAGTATATACAAAAGTACGCCTTATCACCAGAGAGTAGGTTCTATGATATCAATTCCAAACTGTATCGTATGACCAACTTTTATTTTTTAAAATACTGTATCTGGACATTTATATCGGGGTGTAGTGTAGGGTCAGATTCATTTGCATATCGAAAAGTTAAAATTCGCCGACACCGTCCGGCGTCGACATAGGAAAGCCGCTTACTGGCCGACTTAGTAAACTTGGACGACCATTCAACGAGCCATACCTGCAAGAAATCCATACACCCCAACATAAATGTGTAATATCAAAAATGGGGAGGGAAGCGTCAGGAAAGCCGGATTATACAAACCAATGTGTTGCAGTCGTGTGTTGGGTTCACTGATAATTTCTGTCGAACTAGGATACTTATACTCATGAATTCGTATACACTTTCTTTCTCTGGAGTATCTTTTACAAAAGATTTCGAAATCCAACTGACAATTTACCTGTCAATTATTGAACACTAAAGCATACCGTGCATGGTCTGTTGCGCAGTCCCAGCAACGGTGATCTTTCATCAGCTGAGACCTGTGGATACTTTGAGGTGTAACCATCCACTGGAACAAGGACAGAGACGGAAAGAAAGCAGTTTTTTAAAAATACTTTCTAATTTTTTAACAAATTTTTTATACCGTGTCTTTATGTATACTGTTAAACTCTCTCTCTCTCTCTCTCTCTCTCTCTCTCTCTCTCTCTCTCTCTCTCTCTCTCTCTCTACGCACACACACACACACACACACACACACACAACGTTCTCTAAATAACATACATTGTCACATTCAGTCTAACTAAAATCAGGTCTCCGCTGTTATACATGAAGGACAGCGGAGATCTTATTTTAATTAGACTGTTACATTTTAATGGTTGTCCGATGATCATTGTGGTAGCTTCCGCAGGGTCATCCATAAAATCTCGAACAAAGCGATTGCTGTCTATACACGGAGTAAAGAAAAAAGAAGTGAATGTGGTACATAGCAATTGACTATCGCCCAAGTGTTTAAAATAAATCGTTTGATAAATATGAAATGATAAGAGTGAGTTAGATGCAACTATGACCCCCCCCCCCAACAAAATTCATTAGCGATAAGTTCTGAAATATGAAAACCCAGATACATAACATTCGCTGGGGAACCAAAAGAATGCTGAGGAGATGGGGGGGGGGGGGCGTATAAGCTTACGGGACTGGTTAAAATGAGACTTCCAAAATAAAGATCACAGCGTCATATGAAGTCATATATATGATCTATAAACAGTTAAAGTGTGTTTCTGCTTAATGTGAATTAAAGTTTCTGAGATCCGAAATTCTGAATGCAACAGATTTCACCAAATGATTTAAATATCTTGTTCACTCAACGTCACCAAAAAGAAAAACAAACTAAACCAAATCAAAACAACGAAACTTACATGTAAGTGATTTGTGACATGTAGCGGTATACAATCAAATATTATGTTCAGCAACTGTACGGTTGGTAATTTGCATGACATTAATTTTGTCCGGACACAATGAATGCAGATTTTTAAAGTCATGCGTCTTAATTAGTTTTATTCAGCAGAGTACAGAGATGAATATTGTACGGAAGGATTATCCTCAAATAATCTTGTTAAACTACTAATATCATTCACGATTGAGAGGGGTCGAGAGATTTTCTTATACTTCTTACATGTAAAATCATTATAATCGCAGTTCTGTTAATAAGGAAGAGAATATAAACGTTCATCCAGTCATAAGATGTTGGGGGGTATTTTTTATTATCTGGATTGTTATATTATGAAAATATTAACCTGCCATCTTCATGACGAGGTCTCGCTATAGAATAAATGATGAAGGCGACGTCTGCAATGATTATGCGGACATGGAAAATATACATCTGTGTTATCTTGCTGGTACGGTGCCTATGGAAGTACTAAGCTACTATCATCATGGTGAAATATTGCTACAGCATACGTAGTCAATACGTTTTATATGTCGAAACAGATGACTTACTTATTGCAATGCGTTGACACTATTTTAAACACATGGTGCTGAAACCGATATATGTATGTTGCGTTAATGGCATTTTGTCACAACACATTTGTTGTCATATTTACATAATTATGTCATCAATCGATCACTCGTTTTGTGGCGTTAAAGACGTTATCTTCATCAAGCATGCTATAGAAATACCACATCATCACGACAAAACTACAACAAAACGAACCTACGTACATTTACAGACACGTCAACACGTAAAAAAGCGGTAACTCGTTTCGTTGGCATGTATACTTTATAAATGTATCACTATAACGATAGCAGCTTAATAAATGAAATCATGACATGAAAGGAACTAAATATCTTACTCACCAGAAGGCCTCCTTGGTGGTTTCTGCCTCAACAGTAGACCATTAACATTAAGTAGCAGCAAAGTAATAGCTCATATCCCCGTTATTATATGTAGTAAGTTATCTCTTAATAACGCAATGCTATCACGTAATAATGCAATACTATCTCGTAATAATGCAATACTATCTCGTAATAACGCAATGTTATCTCGTAATAACGCAATGTTATCTAGTAATAACGCAATGCTATCTCGTAATAACGCAATACTATCTCGTAATAATGCAATACTATCTCGTAATAACGCAATACTATCTGGTAATAATGCAATGTTTTCTCGTAATCACGCAATACGATCTCATAATAACGCAATGTTATCTTGTAATAGCGCAATGCTATCTCGTAAAAACGCAATACTATCTCGTAATAACGCAATGTTATCTCGTAATAACGCAATACTATCTCGTAATAACGCAATGCTATCTCGTAATAACGCAATGTTATCTCGTAAAAACGCAATACTATCTCGTAATAACGCAACGTTACCTCGTGAAAATGCAATACTATCTCGTAATAACGCAATGTTATCTCATAATAACGCAATACTATCTCGTAATAACGCAATGTTATCTCGTAATAACGCAATGCTATCTCGTAATAACGCAATGTTATCTCGTAATAACGCAATACTATCTCGTAATAACGCAATGTTATCTCGTATTAACGCAATACTATCTCGTAATAACGCAATGTTATCTCGTAATAACGCAATACTATCTCGTAATAACGCAATGCTATCACGTAATAATGCAATACTATCTCGTAATAATGCAATACTATCTCGTAATAACGCAATGTTATCTCGTAATAACGCAATACGATCTCGTAATAACGCAACGTTATCTCGTAATAACGCAATGTTATCTCGTAAAAACGCAATACTATCTCGTAATAACGCAACGTTACCTCGTGAAAATGCAATACTATCTCGTAATAACGCAATACCATCTCGTAATAACGCAATACTATCTCGTAATAACGCAATACTATCTCGTAATAACGCAATCCTATCTCGTAATAACGCAATGCTATCTCGTAATAACGCATAGTTATCTCGTAACAACACAATACTATCTCGTAATAACGCAATACTATCTCGTATTAACGCAATACTATCTCGTAATAACGCAATGTTATCTCGTAATAACGCAATACTATCTCGTAATAACGCAATACTATCTCATAATAACGCAATGTTATCTCGTAATAACGCAATGGTATCTCGTAGTAACGCAATGTTATCTCATAATAACGCAATACTATCTCGTAATAACGCAATGTTATCTCGTAATAACGCAATACTCTCTCGTAACAACACAATATTATCTCGTAATAACGCAATACTATCTCGTAGTACCGCAATGTTATCTCGTAAAAGGCAATGTTATCTCGTAATAACGCAATACTCTCTCGTAATAACGCAATGTTATCTCGTAATAACGCAATACCATCTCGTAATAACGCAATGTTATCTCGTAATAACGCAATGCTATCTCGTAATAGCGCAATACTATCTCGTAATAACGCAATACTATCTCCTAATAACGCAATGTTATCTCGTAAAAACACAATACTATCTCGTAATAACGCAATGTTATCTCGTAATAACGCAATACTATCTCGTAATAACGCAATGTTATCTCGTAATAATGCAATGTTATCTCGTAATAACGCAATACTATCTCGTAGTACCGCAATGTTATCTTGTAATAACGCAATACTATCTCGCAATCACGCAATTTTTATTTTTTTACCTGGCGCTAATGGGCTTCCGTACAATCCAACCATCTGCACAGGAAATGTTATCAGTCGGATTTAATCTTTTAATGTTTGATAGGAGAGAGTATATACAATGTAACATAGATAACGTTTCGATCAAGTTTAGAGAATCTTCAATCATGAATGAATATGAGATGCACGTTTCTAAATCTGTCTCATACTGAGAGATGGAGCAATATGCAAACGGAAAAAAAATCGCGTGGAACAATACCTACCAGATTTCTGTGCTATACTTAAACAGAGCAAGGACACAATGAGAAGATAGACAAAAGGTATCTGCATTTTTCGGTCTTCTGGAAATAAATAATATAGCTCTATTTGATACTATTTCTAAAATATTCAATCTATTTCATGTTCATTAGTTGTTTACATGTACGTATTAAATGCCATTAACCCAACCTGATTATCCCACTATCTTGTTTGCCTGTCAGATGCATACATCTCGATGGATTCACCCGTTATTAGTAACCTTACAGTACATTTTAAAATATATTTAAATTATTTCTGCAAACTGAATGGAATAATGCTAATCTTCTATCCCTATTTACACCTTTTACCTTGGAAATTCATCTTTAAGTGATTCAGAAAATCTAGTCGTTGTGAATGTTACTGTCCTACTGTCAGGAGAGAGAGAGAGAGAGAGAGAGAGAGAGAGAGAGAGAGAGAGAGAGAGAGAGAGAGAGAGAGATTGTTTTGGGGTTTAACGCCATTTTTCAGCACACAATAGGCTATAAATGTCGGTTGAGAAAAAGCCCGGGAATACCCCGGGAACAACCACAGACCCGTGTGAAGATGCTGGAAAACTTTCTTGAGTACCCACATTGGCAAGCCTGATACTCGAAATGCAGGCTGACAGAGGTAAGACTATAATGATCCTTCATGGTGAGCGCTTTAGGCCACTTGGTCACCCGGGCAGAGAGAGAGAGAGAGAGAGAGAGAGAGAGAGAGAGAGAGAGAGAGAGAGAATCCGGTGTTTTGTTTTCAACCTAAATGTTGTTGGATTTGACTATTAAAATCATTTTAATTGTACATATTTGAGGAAATAAAGCAGTCTCGTTAACTTAAATTCCGAAGGTTTAAGATATGTGTTAAAATAGTGAAATTGCAGCTTTAGTATTGATGACTATACACGTATTAGAATATTTACATGCATAAAGTGAAATAAAGTGAACAGTCTTATTGCGTTATGCTCTTAACACCTAACTTGATTTCTCTTCGGATGGCAGTAGCTCGCCTGAATTTGTGCTTTCCGTTATACATAATGACTGCTTGGATAGTAGGGTTAATATAGTGACCGTATGACAGCTGTGCTTAGCTTCTGATCATTTGTTACCAATGATGACCATAATACGTCAGTAAAACTGATTATTTCGGACTTGATTTATATACTGCCAAATACTAAATGTAGGTATAACATAAGCAACAGCTGGTAAAGTAGACACCGATGTACGGTTGACATGACCTTCCAATTGCCAGAACAATGGGATAAAATTATTAGTTTGAAAATTATCGAATCCATGTAGATGTATTAAACATCTTCACTATGATATCGTCACCACCACCACTACCACACAAAATATATTTATGTTAATACTCATGCAGGTACTATTGCTTCGACCAATACAGCTAACATCCATTCCATAATGATACTTAACAGACTCTTACATACGTTAGGAAGCGTTACACGTTAAGTGTGTTTAAAACTGAATGTATATCAGACAGGAAGAAGTCTCCAAAAATCAAAATAAATATTTGCATTGAATGAAAAGGAACCAAGTTCGAAGTGTTTGGAAACGGGATATTCAAGTTAAGTATTCAGCTGTATTGCCCATGGTATTTATTTTCTAAAACATACGACATAGGTTCTTAAAACCCTAAGGGACTTTCAAATCACTATATATATATATATATATATAGAGAGAGAGAGAGAGAGAGAGAGAGAGAGAGAGAGAGAGAGAGAGAGAAAGCTGGCCATTCCATACAAGCTGATAAATGATTTGTATGACTATCATAAAGACCTCAGCAGGATATATTCAACAGGGCCGGATCATGTCAAGTGTTTTTTCCCCTTCTTTGAAGGGGGGGGGGGAGGGAGGGTCCAAATTTTCAAAAGGCTCAACAATGTCATCAAAGCAAAGGTCTCTTGGTATATGTACTCAAAGTGTGCATAATACCCAATAAACGTGCGTAAGAATAAGATTATTGTCAAATATCACGTGACAAGTGACTGTACGTTTGTGTATGAACGTTTAGTTTAGCCTGGGGGTGGTTCCCGACATAGTGAAATCCCCAAGATATGGCCATATGATTTTTTTAAGTGTCCCCTTGAAAGATTTAGTATTATTACATACATAATTTTAATTCGAAGCATTGTATTAGAGCGTGGAAGTTGACTGGAAACGGTTGATAGGAAAGCAGAAGACCTTCTCCTTATTACAAACGTATTTAAGGGCAAAATTCCATTCGTAAATAAACGGCAATAATAATTATTAATTTTTATTATTGTAATGATTTAAAAATAAATTTTGCCTTTGTCGTTATCTTAGTACTATTAACAAAACGACGTACAGAACGATAAAATACTCATCCTCAGTTTCTGCGTGCCTGAACGTTATGTTGATGGGTGGGTGTAGGTGTGTTTGTGTAACTAAAATCAGAATAACAAAAATATGTTTCACACTAATGATCATGTACGCAAACATATTTTCTTTATAAAAATGAGCAAAGTGAACATAAAGCATCGAATCATGCAGAGCCTCTAAAACAAGCAGCAATTCAAATGCATATATAAACAAAGGAGAGGACATAATACGACATGCTTATCGCAAACCACGAAAAATCCAGCACAAAATAATTATGGAAACTTATCACAGATCTAATAAACAAAAATATCCAGAAATAAAACAAAAGAAGCAAATGGAACCTGTCTAGTGTCTGATGGCGTACTTTTTAAAATAAAATGCGTATAAAAAAATCTTGTAAGTACAAGTAAAAAATAGGACGGTTCATTCAAAATTGGAGATTGTTGAAGAAGATAAATTATCAAACTGACTAAATTTAAATAATGTTTCCAAAAAAATACTATTAACGTGTCAAATATAAACACTCCAATAGTCACGTAATCGCAAACTGCTGATATTCAAAGCAAAATCATATTAGAGATAATTCAGAAATACTTGTTGTTAATATACTGATTGATGACACTTAACCTTGCCTATGGTACTAGAGCCATGAAAAATAAATGCTATCAATGTGGCATTATTTGCTATATCAACAATAAAAATTAATAAACACGTATTACATGACAGTTTTAACTTTTAGTGAGAAACTGTTGATCAGGAGATTTACCACTATTGCCATCTAAAATTATTAACTGTAAAGCATAATTCAGTTAGCATATGAAATACTATTTTTAAGTTCCAGCGTTTCATAGACAACAAGCGATACGTTTTGTAGAATATGTTGATATTTCAAATAATAACTAGGTATATGCTTTTCTCTCAAAGTATTATATAAAAGACATTACAATAATATTACGACATTCTTATTTATTATCATAATGCACGTTTTACTTCATGACAGTGACCAGCACTGATTCCACAACATCTTGTTTTTTGAGGTTTTTTTTGTTGTTTTATTTTTTTTTGTATTGCCTGCTGTCCCGGAACTCATTCAATATACCAATAGTTACAATCCAAATGAACAAGATAAGCACCTGCTATGAACAATAAGTTGTCAGCCGGATGCGGAGGCTTTGTTTCGTTGAGGTCTTCATTACCTGAGATCAATTGACCAATGCAGCATAATCTTCCACACTTCACAGCCATAGGAATCTCTCTCTCTCTCTCTCTCTCTCTCTCTCTCTCTCTCTCTCTCTCTCTCTATATATATATATATATATATATATATATATATATATATATATATATATATATAAGTTCTGTGTAATTTTTTTGAAACTAGTTCAACGAATTCTTTATTTAAAAATAAAATTTTCTATCACGTTAAAATGACAGAATAACTCCAGTCAATATACACAACAATATCTCGTACGTTAGTTACATTTCTAAACGCCACTTTAAAGTGTTTGGAAAATTAAATTCACTTTATATACTCTTTGGTTGAATCTAGAGGCAAAGCTAATAAACATAGGGTTGTCAATGATTATGGGGAAGGACGACCTGTTACTCTCTTTCATTCAGTACATTTAACGTGTTTCACAAAGAATATCGTCTCAAGTAGTACAAATGGTATAATCCAACATTTTAACAGGGAAAACGGATATATTGTTAAATTAGCTACAATTACTCAATTCGGTTATAAAAATGCCACAGATGTGCTCTCAGCCAACATTAAAACATCTAACGAAACAAATGATGTTTAAGTGTAAACGCCTCAGGGGCATCAAACACCAGCTATGACTATTTGCCTACTGGGCAGGCTGTCACGCGAGATCTACATGATGAAACTTTTAATGGCCCTAAACGCAGTATCAAATATCACTTTCTGATTAATGCATAAAATAATAGCCAGGCCTTCTTCACGAATATAATATGATATAATATAATATAATATAATATAATATAATATAATATAATATAATATGATATAATATAACAAATGATTGCTGTGATAGACATTCCAACGCTCCTGCGTAAATAATGGATGACGATGTACATACAGTAGCGTACTAAACGTCGGGGATGGGGGCGGATAGGACGGTTGCAGAGGGCGCCAGAGGACTCGGGGTGCTAAAAATGACTAATAAAAGTTACATTGCAGGGAGATCGTTGGCTGGCCATCATCGCCGCCCCGGGCGCCATTTACGCTTAGTACTTCACTGTGCACATACATATTTACAGCCTCACTACACGAGTACGCAGACTGTCCATCACTCATGTTCTGAGAGAGATGTCCAAATTCACGTTCTCGCTATAACAGCCCAGCACATCGACATGATATATCTCAGTTTGATAACAAGGACTATTTTAGAAGACTTGATCAGAAACTATGTACTCTGCGTAAAGACATTAAAATCGAGAAATTATTATACTCCACACATGAGTGTAAAGATATTATAACCTACCATAGGTCAGTCTTATTTAGTAGAGCACGAGTTTTCCTTTGCTCTCCGTCGGGATTGTTTGAAGGTTAGAAATAATATAAATGGTGAAATTAGTTTAATAAAAGATGCAGGGGAATTTTGAGCCATGCTTATGAAATGAGATTCTCGCGAGATCGATTCTATTTTTAGCAAGAAGAAAGCAACCGTAGTGAAACTAAACAATGTCATCCAGATCATCATTAGGCCTGACAGACCACGTGACTAATTCAGCAAATTAAATGCTAACGGAAATGAAGATTGCTCGCTGTCATTAACAACAAAGTGTTGTGCCTCTTCGAGAGGAGATTATATCTCTGAAGGCAATTCGGACTGACGTCATCGAGTCACGTGTTCAACATAACAACTCATCCGCCATATTTGTTTGGGGTACACGCTTGTGAATACTTGAACTTCTAAGAATTCGGTTATTATATTCGATTATTCGTGAAATTTAATTGAAATGTCTTACCAATATCAAGACAATTTGCCTTTGGACGCACAACAGAGGTACTCTGTAAAACTGAAGTTGATTGCAATGAATATTTGTCCTTATAAGGTGCCTGCTGATACTTGGATCAATGACCCGAAACAATGGTAGGCTATTGAATACCACGATGTTTATAACTACCTGATCAAACATCCACGTAAGTATTTATTATTGTATTTGACAGGTGAATTAACGTGAATTAATGTGGTTAGATGATTGCAATTAATAATATTCTTAAATGTTGCAAATAATAGCAAATTACAATTGATTCTTGTTAATTCCCATGTTGACAACGCTGGTAGTGTAAGCAATTCCAGAATGAAAAGAAGGTATTGTCTAAGTATCGGTTATAATTTCATTTATTAGATTCAAATTATTGTTGTTACATAATGAATGAAATTTAAAACAACTTATCATTTCTCTTTACAGGTATTTACTCAAAAGAAGCAATGGAGAACTATAGGTCTCTGGAGGCACACATATTGTTTGTGTCAGGTTGGGTTCAGACTGTTTTCCACATGAAGACTGACAGTGGACATTATGTTTTGAATTTGAGAGACTTACATAAGTCCAAAACGAGTTCCTGCTATCACTTGGGGTACACAACATGAAGACGACGCTTTTAAAATGTACACCAACATTTACAAACATTCAGGACCAAATCCAGATCACGTTCCATGTAATGTGTATGTTACAATTCCTACTGAGCATTTAGAATGTAAGGTCCAGAAATCAGGCCTTTTTATTTGTAAAGACAGTCCATTCTTGGGAGCCTCTCCAGATGGTCAGGTGCAATGCAAGTGTTGTGGAGCTGGTGTACTAGAAATTAAATGTCCCTATAAGTATTGTGAAACACCACTAATTGATGCCTTAAGTGACACTGGATTTTATCTTGAGAAGAATTTTCAACTAAAGAAGACACACAAGTATTGTGCACAAGTGCAGATGCAAATGCATGTATGTAATGTAGTCTTTGCAGATTTAGTAGTGTGGACATTGGTTGACTGCATTATTGTACGAGTGAATCGGGACAATGACTTAATATCTGAAATGGTACAGTCTTTGCAGTTGTTTTGGAAGAAACATATCCTTCCTGAGCTAGTCACAAGGAGATTAGAACTTAATGTTCAAAATGAATGCAGTTCTAAAGCTGACAAAGAGAACATGCCTTCTGACAGTACCAAATTCTATTGTGTATGTGAAACAAAAACCAAGTTAGATAACATGGTTGGTTGTGATCATTGTGATGAATGGTTTCATATCAAATGTATAGGACTAAAGTGTCTGCCAACATCAAAATCTTGGTATTGTGGAAATGCAGGAAATTGATGAAAAAATGAAACGGAAGCATTTTGCTATGAAGGTCGTTTAATAACAATGAACACAACTATGCTGCATGTAAGGCATGTCATCTGTGTACAACTCAAATGTTTCCATGAGGCATTTCTAGCACAACTATGCTGCATGTAAGGCATGTCATCTGTGTACAACTCAAATGTTTCCATGAGGCATTTCTAGCACAACTATGCTGCATGTAAGGCATGTCATCTGTGTACAACTCAAATGTTTCCATGAGGCATTTCTAGCACAACTATGCTGCATGTAAGGCATGTCATCTGTGTACAACTCAAATGTTTCCATGAGGCATTTCTAGCACAACTATGCTGCATGTAAGGCATGTCATCTGTGTACAACTCAAATGTTTCCATGAGGCATTTCTAGCACAACTATGCTGCATGTAAGGCATGTCATCTGTGTACAACTCAAATGTTTCCATGAGGCATTTCTAGCACAACTATGCTGCATGTAAGGCATGTCATCTGTGTACAACTCAAATGTTTCCATGAGGCATTTCTAGCACAACTATGCTGCATGTAAGGCATGTCATCTGTGTACAACTCAAATGTTTCCATGAGGCATTTCTTTTCATTTTGTCAATGTATTTCAATGCATTAAACATGATTAATGTACTGACACAATAAAACAGCTGTAACATGATAATTTATATATGTGAATTATGTTTAATGATAAAAATGATAATAACATTTCATTCAGATATATTTCCATAATATTTGTGTCTGATACAAATTTTGTTTTTCACAATATAGATGTAAACATTACTATTTGTCATGGATTATGTTTAAACTTCTATTATAATTCATTTGATACATCATCATGAAATTACACAATTTCAAACATATATTCTAATAAATATCTGAAACATTTTATGTGTTCCGGTTTACTCTTGAAACACAATCCCAGTCCCCAAATTAGTTAGGGCAGCACACACCTTTATTATTTTATCACAACTTGATAACGTCGATTCAATGCTTTAATCTTTAATACCTTTTACACATCTAATTGGTAAAGTCCCTTTCAGTATAGTAAATCTATTTTTCATCAATCCAATCACACGTTCTATATGAATACGAACAGAGGAAATGTTTCTAGAAATTTCAACATCTCTTGCTGGTAACTGCGTTTTACCTTTCGTAAAAGATGGTGTGAGCAATTCTGCATTACAAATTGTGGAGAAGTCATCTCTAAGTGTAAATCCTCTATCACCAAGTATCTGGTCTCCTGGCATGTGATATTTTGGATCAATAAAGCCTGACTCGCGAACTATTTTAATGTCTGAGGCTCTGCCTCCCCATGCATTAAATATAAAATTTATGGAGCCAAGAGGTGTATAAGAAACGAACACTTTAACTGTGCAGTGTTTCTTGTAGGAACTATAACATTGTGCCCTTGCCAATAAATTGTTTGGGGCTTCAATGAATATTTCAAAGCAATCTATTATTGAAGTCAGACGAGGAAATTTGCATTTGAACACTGGCGGTATTGTTTTGAATACTGTCTCTCTATCAGTCCACTTGACCATGAATCCAATTTTGGCATGCATGAGATCAATCCATTTCCATAAGCAGTCAGTTGTCGTTGATTTGGGAGTTCCTTTTACATGCACAAGTTACTCAAAAGACACATTGTGACGTAGTTTCACAAGTGTTAAAAACAGTTGTTCCTTTAGTGGCAGGCTGGCTTTATTTGACCCTTTACTTGTAATGCAAGTACTTAAAATGGTAAACAGCTTTAAAAATACATCCCAGTTAATGCCAGTCATCATCTGGCATGCATCATTGCTTCCTTCTACAGAAGCTGATGAAAGAGAGGTAGCACTAATCACTTGTTCCAAACCTGATATTTTCTTTAGGGCGTCATCTCTTTCTTTTCTAAGATTTTCTATCTCCTTATACAGCATCTCTCTCTCAGATTCTTCAACTGGTTCTTTCATTGGCATCAATTGTGGTGCAGTTGAAATCGACTCATATTATGGTGACCTTATTTCCATAGGTTGAGATTCGTCTTCTAAACTGTCATTCTTGTCTGACAAAGTACAAGAAGGTATCTCCAATTTTGAGTTGTCATCTATTAACTTCAACTTCTTCCTTGCCTGACATGGTTCAGCCAACTTCACTGTTAAAAGAGGCATATATATTATTCATGGGAACAGTATGAAATTTCACAAATCTCAATATTTATTGAACAAATTGTTCATCATGATTAATTTAGAGTTATACAATCTACAAACTTGCACCAATATTTTGTCAATTGGTGTGCACATTTTATACATGAATCCATACAAATCCGTTTAATAGAAAATCTTAAATCAGTTGTACAATATCATAGTACAAATAAACACACAAGAAATGATTACATCAAATTATATATATATACCTGCACTACTTGATCTTTTTGCAGCCCTTTTAAAGCGGTCAACCTTTACTTTTGACATTTCTTCCCCATCATCTTGTCTGCTTGTGGTGGTGCTTGGAAATATAGATGGCAAATAATCTGGATGTGTTGAGTCATTGACTTTTACACCTGAAAATGAGAACAGGAAACTTATTTCAGATGTAGAATGTTCTTCTACATTATCCTGAAATTTATTGCAGGACTCCAGTTTAGCGTTGTGAACGTGTACTTAGTGAAACGAAATTGATTTTGGGGGTGGGGGTAGAACCCGTTATATGATACAAATTTATTTCCATTTCTCATCATTTACAGTAAATCGGTTAACGGTTTAAATGAAAGGATATAAATTAGCATAATACTTACCAGTAATGAAATGTGCTGAACAAACGTAACAGTGTCCGGACCTTGGAGACCAGCGTTTACTTTTGTTGATACTGCCGTCAGGATTTAGATTTGCTCTGCTGATTGCATTTAACTATCTATCTCTTCGCGAGCTCTCACTTGGTATTACATAAAACTTTAGATCCTGATTTTTCCTCTTGTTGGAAGTACAATCTGGTACACAACAGCTCTTAGGCATTTTACATATGATTGCTTGTTTTCCCCCAAACAAATATGGCGGCCGCGTTGCGATGATTGTCACGTGACAATTACCCGGATGTCCGACTGCAAGGATCCCACTGGTGACAAATATGACCCTAATAACTTTCATACTGATTTAAACAATAAGGTGCAGACATGATCGCAAAGAATTCAACTGCTCTGTAAAGAGAATAAGTCACTGAAAACGACTCAAACCTTGTTGATTTCAGAAAATGAAACACCAACATCATCACCGAAAAACGTCATGTACAGCTGAAATTTTGACTAAACCAATGTCATTTTGTGAATGTTTTGTTAAACAAGTCCCTATATATACACATTTCGCTTGACCTACATGTGATTTCATTTCAATGGAAAATTCCAATCAAATATATTTTTAGAATATTCTGCACAAAAATCTATGTCATCATCTTACTTAAACCTTACAATAATGGGCAAACGTTAGCTCTGTAAACATGCTGTTACAAATGATCATTATATTAAAGTATAATCTACAATCATGGACAAAAGTTCAGTACACAATGTAGTGTTATGTACATCCACAATTTTTGTGATCTCTATTCATGACCGTAAATTGTTATGATTATCTATAGTTGGATTTTGGTGTACGTCCATATGGTCTTTTTTAAGAAGATAAGAACGTAAAATTGTGTGGCGTCTATAAATAGACGAATACGTACGTGTTTACAGTTTCTAATAATACAATTAGTTGTAAATATGTTGACAAATTTCGTGATTTTTCCCATTGGACGGGTCGGTCAGGTAGTATCTTAGAAGAATTAAGTTAATTCCCATTGGATGGTAAAATCACGTGAGTTCTTCTACGATGTTGGAAATTTGCGACTTGTCACGTAGGAGGAGCGTATATGCGTGTTTTACCCTTTCCCCTTTATATAAATAGCTAGAACTGGACACTTTTCTCACTCATATTTATTGTGTTCTTGTTGTAACATCAAGTCTGCAGACGTATTTTATTTTTTACTTACATATTATTTGAGAGGAAAAACATTTGTTTGGATTATTCAGTGGAAGTAGGAAGTGCTCATTGGTCAATAATATTATTCTTGGATTACTGTGAATTATTGAGTGATGTTCTGAACAAAGCCATTTTGACACGTCAGGACTGTTGATAGACCAATATATTTGTGATCTGAAATTTATACGAAACTTTTCATTCTTTGGACTTAATTAGAACATTTTCAGGACTATTTTAGATTCAACTGATAATAATTCCAATTTTTACGTATTGATCGCTTTTTCTGGAATTTGATTGGATGTAAATAGTAAAGTGATAATGATCTGTAAATTTTTACACTTCAATAAATTCTGAACACTACTTTTGGTTCCTTGTTTCCATGTAATTTTATGTGAAGTTTTATCTATATCAGCGCCTTAGCCCATAATAGTAAAAACAACAAGCCTCCCTACGCTGTCACTCTACGCTATATTGTCACATAAAAATGGACCACTCTCGGCTAACAAAAATGGGGCTATGTATTCCGTTGCAGTGTAGAGGCTAATGAAAGAAAACTTCCAACTACTTAAAAGTGAACGATTTGTTAGTGAAATCTGCTTATATGATGACAGAAAGAAAGTAAATTGAAATTGTGAGGATTAAATAATCATGGTTGGGTATTTATCGATGTGTAAATTGTAACCCCATCACTCACAGGCATTTTTTACTTTGTGAGTGATTAGGTAAAATTTACATATCAATAAAAATACTCAACCATGATCATTTAATCCAGTAATAATCTACGTTCTTCTTAAATTGTTTGCATTTATCTGTTGCTTAGTCTTTGACTATAGAGTCATAAGAATATATACACATAACACGTGTAATACCAATGATGAACAATGATCCCCGTCGGGTACGTCGCAGAACTAGACATCTTTGTCTGACTGTTTATTGCCCATTTCCGTGAAGTCTAACGCCTCTTTGCCATTTATAGTCGCAGTGGAGTCACAAACTGAACAAGCTTTTAAAGAAAAGAATGGGTCAGTTATGAACGGCTTCTGGTTTACAAACGCTCTGACAAATGTTCACATAACAGCCGATATTAGATCTATCGCTAGAAATGTCACATAAGATTCCATTGAGACGTTTCACCCCAATTGGATGAATTCCATCATCAAACCCATTCAAAATAAAAATAATCCTTTAGCTTGCATTGAGCAGCCTTCTGAACATGGTGCTTTCACGAAGAAAGAGTACGATATATGCCCGACTGCCGACAACAATATTTTGAAACATTTTGATTTGCACACCCCCCAAAGCAAGATACTTACCGTGGTTGGTGGTCGGGGTCGAAAGAACTAGTTCATTTTGCAAGCAAATGATGAAACGTCTCAGATGTTATTGTTTACGATGATGTTATTGATGATTGTGTATGGATGTTGTGTTTGATGGTGTGGTCATGCGGAGAACACGCCTATTTTACGTGGGCTGAATTGGCATCAAATCTGTTGTAGAGGTCCTCTTTAAGTTTTGGAAGAATACAATATAGTGCCGTTGTCACGGTAGATGTAATTGTCTAGCGGGCAAGCTGACTGAATATAACTCACACTAACTAACGTAACATGGCCAGAAGTTGTGTATCTGAGGAGGTGGTATGGGAATCAATCCAGTCAAGGTGGGTTTAAGAATCGCAATCTGCAGGCAATGAAGTTTCAGGGCGGTGATATTCCATGACTAGGGCGACATAGTCAGTTGTTCTTAAGACTGTCCTTACGTACGATCACAGGTTAATATGTGTCGTCATCTTGGTCCTGCTTTCACATTGTGCAAGTATTAACATACCTATATCTCAAGTTAATGTGTCCATTTATCATTGATACACTGATCTAAAAACCAGCCTTAACCTGATTCGAATATTAAGGAAATAAACTCTACATCGTCAAGTGACTGTTTACATGTTTTGGTGATATTTGACAACAACATTATACAGGTAGATTCGAGATATTATTAACCTGCTAATAAAAGGCTTTTAAAACATTTGGAAGGGAGTAGTAATACAAATTTTAGCTATCTCCAGAATCAATTATCTTTTATTGTCATTACCAAATCCATCTACATAGGTTAAATGTGAGCTAAATACATTCTTTCACACGTTTTTATGGCATGGGTCAAAAGACAGAATTAAACAAAATATAGTTGTGAAGGATCATCATAGGGGTATTAAATATAAGTAATATATTAAATTTGAGGAATAATTTGAAACTTACATGGCTTAGAAGAATGTTTGTTTGATCAGTCTAAGTGTTAAAGTCTGGTACTATTTTTAGTATCAAATATTGACAATTTGTCTTTATTTGGGATAGATTTGATTGACACAATTAACAAGGATTTTAATCCTTTCTGGATATAGGTTGTTGAAGTATTTTTAGAACTAACTAGATCATTCAGAACAGTGAAAGCCGAACAATTTTTAGAAACACAGATAAGGTTAAAATAAACGGAAAAAGTGTGTATTATCAATTATGGTTTAGAAGGTCAATAGACGTATAAATTATTTTGTCAATGCGGACTGTTCATGGATAAATTTTGATAAGTTTAAAGCAAAGTTTTCTATTCACATTAATTTCAAACGTTTTCAAAGCTTACTCAAGGCCATAAAGTCATTCAAAGAAAATGTAGTTATTTTACAACAACCTTCTGGTAATACTACTATATATACTATTGTAACAAACCAGGGGTATTTGCTTTGAACGAACGGTGTCAAATCCTGGCGCGATTCCGCTAGAAGACATAAGTTTCCCCTAACATCCAAAGACTTCAATACAACTTCTGTTGTAAATTAGAAAGCTCAACGTGCCCATTCTTAAAACAATGTTACCCTAATCAATGCAGGAACACAGATCTCACAACGTTCCAATTCTCTATCAACCGCACATCTGCATGGTTTCTCTTCATCAACTTTCCGTACCTTCAGAATTTCACGCCGAAAAATTATACAACTTCCCCTAATACTGTGAACTATTTTTCTACGCCAGCTTAGGCCTGTAAAATTGCATCACATTTGCCACCATGGCAACATAGAATGTATCTGCCGACGACGGAACAGACCCTTCTTGTTTATTCCGTTGTGTAATTTACGAGTCTCCAATCATAAATACTGCACCTGGAGTCACGCAACCAATGTACACCTCTACATTTTAATAGGGACTATGGAACGACAGGGACGCTCATGCGGCTCTGACCTGAATTCCCCAAAAGTAAATAATGGCATCATAGAAGCTCGCTTACACGTCACTCCGTGACGTTCGCTTAATAGTTATTGGCTAATTACTTCGGTCTAAGGAATATTTCCACAGGACCGAGTTTCCAAAATCAAACAAGTAATCGCAAAAATCTAAGAATTCCTAATAACGGGGCGCCATAACCAAATGAACATACTCCGAATTTATTACACTATTATTAAAAATACAAATATATGTATAAGTGTATATAAAAATGCATTGAAAACAACGAAATACAACTTGTAGAAGGAAGTGGAATTTTGAACTTGGTGAGTTAGCTAAAAACAAATGATTGGTAGTAATATTTCTTGCTACCATATAAGACTACAAAATGTCCAAACCTTAGATAGTTGTAGTTTAAAATATTGCTCAGAATTTTGGGTACGAATGTATTTCTCGAAATTATTCCAAACGAGCTCTGTTCTTATTGTATATTGCATACAGAGACAATATCTCATATATCTCAGGATTGTCGAGTACCAAAAAGGTTTTTAGATGGCACCCTAGAATGGATACAGATTAAGAGTTATCACTCAAATAAATTTTGAATTGAACGAATAGATATTATCTTGGGAATTACAAGCAACAACAAGATTATCTAATGAACTTACTAATTCTATACGTAAAACATTATATACATAAATGTAGATTTCAATGACAGAGGATAATTCTGTCTCAGTTCAAAAAGAGTGATGATTTTAAGTTGAATGTGGAAAAATACAGAAACTGCATATAGGAAATGTTTGGCAAAAGATGGTTACTGTACATACAGTTAATAGAGCCATACATAATTGTCCACCTGTTGTTCAGGTATTTCTATCGTTTATGGCCGAAAACTGTCTCATAGAAGAAAAAGACATTCTGAAAAGATGGACAGAGTACTGCGCAGAACTTTACAACCACCGAGTCACAATAGATCCAGAGGTACTGAACGTCCCTCCCGCAACTAACAACAACTACCCTATCCTACGTGAAGAAGTAGAAGAAGCAGTGAGATCGCTGAAAAAGAGGATGTGATGCGATTTAGAATTTTAACGTAGCTTTTAAAAAAAAAATCAGTTATATTGCTACGATGTCTGCAGTGTGACAGTTTATAGTGAAGTCTAGCACTGGGGCATCATGCCCCAGACATGTGGCATGATATACCACCCAGTCACATTATCCTGACATCAGGCCGACCAGTCCTAACACTAACCTGTTAATGCTGAGCGCCAAGCGAGGCAGCTGTTAGTACCATTTTTTAAATTCTTTCGTGTGACTCGGCCGGGGTTCGAACCCGCAACCTCCCGCATCCGAGGCGGATGCTCTAACCACTAGGCCACCGGAACAGTTTGAAAAAGAGAAAGTCAGCAAGAGTGGACAACATCCCAGCAGAACTAGACCAAGCAGGGGGAGAAGCAATGATTATCGCCCTCACAAACATCTGCAACAAGATCTGGCAAACAGGAGTATGGCCATCGCCGTGGACTCAGTCACTGATCATCACCCTCTCCAAGAAAGGCAACTTGCAACAATGTCAAAACCACCGTACGATCAGTCTTATAAGCCATCCAAGCAAAGTCATGTTGAGGATACTGCTGAACAAACTAAAGCCACTGGCTGAAAAGAACATTGCCGAGGAGCAGGCAGGTTAGCATAACAGAGCAGATTTTCAACCTTAGGATATTGTGTGAGAAGTACCTCCAACAAGAACTGTATCACGTCTTCGTGGATTTCAAGAAGGCATTTGACAGGGTATGGCATGCAGCCTTGTGGGCGACCATGAGAGTGTACAACACCAATGCCAACCTCATCACAGTAATAGAGCACCTCTGTGACAAGGCCACCAGTGCAATATACTTCAACGGCAGCACAGTGGACTGGTTCAGAACGACAGTCGGAGTCAGACAAGACTGTCTGCTCTCTCCCACACTATTCAACATCTTTCTGGAAAGAATCATGGCTGACGCGCTTGAAAAGCATGAAGGAACAGTCAGCATCGTAGGCAGAACAGTCACCAACTTACGTTTTGCCGACGACATTGATGGACTAGCAGGATATGAGCAAGAACTAGCTAGCTTAGTAGAGAGCCTTGACAAAACCTATGCAGCCTACGGCATGGAAATCAGTGCAGAGAAGACGCAACTGATGACCAACAACACCAAGGGATCAACACTGACATCAGGGTCCAAGGAACGAAGCTAGAAACAGTCCATAGTTTCAAGTATTTGGGGGCAATTGTAACAGATGAAGGATCGAAGCGTGAAGTACTCTCCAGGACTGCGTAGACATCAGCAGCGCTGACCAAACTGAAGCCCATCTGAAACGACAAGAACATCGCACTCAGTTCAAAGGTCAGACTGATGCACTCACCGGTGATCTCCATATTTCCCTACGCCTGTGAATCATGGACCATAACAGCTGACTTAGAGAAAAGGATACAGGCCACAGAGATGAGATGTTTCCGAATGATCCTCCGCGTTTCATACAAAGACCGTGTCACCAATGAAGAAATACGGCAAAGGATCAGACAAGCCATTGGGCCTCACGAAGACCTCCTGACCACACTGAAGAAACGTAAACTGCAGTGGTATGGGCATGTCTGGCGATCATCAGGACTTGCCAAGACAATCCTGCAAGGCACTGTACAAGGAAGAAGAAAGAGAGGCAGACAGAGAAAGAGGTAAGAAGACAACATTCGAGAGTGGACAGGCTTGACACTGAGCGACTCACTGAGAAAGATGGAAAATCAAGAGGAATGCAGGAAGCTGGTTGTTTGGTCTTGTGCGGTGCCCTAACGGTTTACCAGACTATGGGACTGATGATGATGATGATGATGATGATGATGATGA